>JAULKM010000008.1:10445210-10459109 GCA_032355605.1 Rubia tinctorum
ATCATCACCAAACGCCATATTTCATAGAATCACATTGGATACAACCCTACTTCCTTCTGCTCTTCTAGGTCTCACACGCTATTGGCGTTGGCCCAACAACTACGCAAGTGTCGACTGCCTCTGATTCCAGATTTTCTACAATCGAGAACTCCAAAAGAATCGGATGTTTCGCGAATCCGATGCCGACGTTCTGCAAATCCTCAATGGAGATTTTCTGAAAATCCTCGCTCACAGCCTTTGATTCTGATCGAACTTTCTAGTTTCTGGTGGTTGAAGCACTGGTTGAATCCAGTGATAGATTTTCGGCTAACTAGGGTTTTGAGGGTTTTGATTTGTTTCTACGAATCTTGAAAACCTCCATGAACGTAGCAAACACATGCTAGATCGACGACGGAGAGGCAGACGGCGACGACGTAGAAGGCTAGGAGAAGGAGAAGAAGGGTTTCTGTTGTTTTTTTGTTTATTTGCAGGATGGTCCTCCATTTTTTTGCATTTTTCATTCTGGCACCAAAAAAATAAACTGTAATTTAACCACTGAATTTGATTTGCCATTTCTCTATTTTCACTCTAGTCACTGGTCTTACGGTAAGACGGCCTCGCAAGAGACGGACTCTATTTTTAATAGATGGTGAAAGCTTACTGATTCTTCCGGAATAGCGTGGAATTTCATGAGAACTACTCCTATAATGCATAAAATAAAAGATGGATAGATATAAACATAACCCTATATACTTCACATATAACTTTGAAATAAATTTTATTGAAAAAACAACCCTAACTACTTTATATAAATGCAAATGTAACGCTAAAAACTATATTCAGGCATTGACTGGCCATTTCCGGCAATTGACAGACTGGAAATGACCAAAATGCCCTTTCAACCTAATACTTGAAAGACAAAAAATGCACTTTGATTCTGCCACCTCGCCTACATGCCTCCACCACCTTCGCCACCGTGCCCCCGCCCCGCCACCACCAGCCACCCCTCCCGCCACCTCCACCGCTGCTTTTTCTCCTCCAAATTCTCTCCACCTCATGAAGAACAAAAGTTCTTCCCATTCATCTTCTTCGCCCAAACTGCCTTCCGCGATTTTACACGGGGAAGTGAGACACCATAGCCATGAGCTTGAGGAAGTGAGACACCATAGCTATGATTTGACACGGGTCCAACCCATTTCTGCACGGATTCACCCATGTCTGGGGTTGCAACCATAGCCAATAGCAGAAAGGGAATGGGGAAATTACTCTCACGCTAGCAAACTATCTTCTTGGAACTGGAAGAATTTTTCCCGTTCGTTTTCTTCGCCCAGACTGCCTTCCGCGTCCATAACCCAAAAAATCTTCATATTCACCTTCTGGGTTGGTTTTCCGTGAGTGGGAGGAAGGAAGACGGCGGGTTTTAGTTGGGGCGTCGAAGGCGAATTGGGGTATTAGTGGTGTGCGTTGACGATTAGTAGAGTGGAGCTGGCGGAAGCTTGCTCTTGGTCAGAATGAAGCAGGGAGAGAGACGAGGGTCATGGTTGGAATGAAAAAAGGGTTTGGAAACCAGGGTGAATTTATCTTTTTAACATAATTCGGCATCAAACTGGCGGAAAATGTTATATTTGCACATACACTAGTTATCAAGGGTTATATATGCACTTTAAATTATCTCAGAGTTATATTTGCACTTAGATACACTTAGGTACCACGGAGTACACTTAGGTTAAAAATGCATACCTCAGCGGCTATGAGTTAATAAGGGGTGCATATGCAAGTGTTTCCTACCAGAGGTCTATGACAATAATGGGAACAAGGTCATGGTTCTTATATGCAATGGCAAAACCAGGACCTAATGTAAGGGAGGCTAAAAAGGAGAGGCAAAAAAATTGAACACTTAATACAACAATTTTTTAATGAACAACGTTTACATGATAAGATAAATACATAATAATTAGAACTTTACAAGTACGAAAAATCACTACATAAAAAACTAATTTCTAATACTTGTGTTGCTAGAAGTAAAAAACCACTAACAACAGGAGACAAATGTACCCTACGATGTTGCATACTCTGATAATGTTAGAAAATTGGTTCATTATCGATCCCAACAAATATCGCTTTCTCAATATGCACTGTCATAACATTATTCATCCATTCATCTCCCATTTTGTTGCATAAATCAGTCTTGATTCTCTTCATGGCTAAAAAAACACGTTTAACAGAAGCAATTGCAACTAGCAGAACTAAGGCTAACTCAATAAGACGATATACCAGTGGAAAATTTGTATGCTTGGTTGTTTGAACCATCTTTTGAGCAAGACTTTAGAAGTCGTCAATAGCCAAAAACTCATGATCAAGTTGTACATTCTTAATGAAAGTACTAAGTTGTTGATAAAGCCGGGAACAATCTTCTACAGAAAAGTCACCGGATATAGTTCAGCAAGACGAACTAACTTACCAGTAACACACTTAGAAAATGAATCTCTTAGATCAAGGCAAGCCATACAAGTGAGTAACTCTGGGTTTGCTTCCGGAAACCAGTTGTTCATTTCATGAATCACCCTATCAACAACCTAGTATTCAAACAATAAAAGATTAGCATGTAGCAATGAAAAAATACAAATCAAATCAAATAAAGTATGTAAATGAAAAAATTAATACCTGAAGAAAATTATCAACATGAAAGAAATTACCATTGGTCTGCATTTCTGTAAGTCGTTTCCTACCACCACGAATTCTCCGTTCATCTTCCATATTAACTAACGAGATGTCATAGTTAACACAAAATGTGTTGACTTCATTCAATAACTCATCCCAACCATTGTCTCTGTATTGTTGGAACTCAAACTTCATTGTATTCATCAAACTCACAACCAACACAATATTTTGATTCTTTTGTTGCAAATCAAGGGACAAAGCATCTACAACTCCCAACAAATGCTTCATCAAAAACATCGCAAAAACAAATTCATTACTCTCCATTTTCTCAAGCAAACCCATCGCTGAAGATTTACTAAGTTGTGAGTCACCATCATGGTGGACGTTTTCAATCACTTAAAAATCGAATCCCACATAGTGAAATGAATAATAGTAGCCCCCGACCTTCTCAAACTAGTCCCTTGATTTTTGCCTCTTCTGCTCACAATATCCCCATTCTCCTATCCCTCTACAATTCTAGCATGTTCTAAATCAAGAAGCATGTCTTTTATTTTACATGAAGGTCTAGCTAAATTCACAATCATTCCAAGATAAATGAAAAACTCACACACAACTTGATTATCATTAGCAACAGCAAGAACAACCAATTGAAGCTGGTGAAAAAAGCAATGGACATACCTTGCAGATGAGTTTTCTTTCAATATCAAAGCTTTCAGTCAATTATACTCTCCTCGCATATTTGAGGCTCCATCATATCCCTAACCTCTCAACTTAGACTGTGATATTTTATGCTTTGCAAACAGTTCATCAATAGCACTCTTCAAATTAATAGCCAAATTATTACGCACATGCACAACACTAAGGAAACGTTCAAGAACTCATCCTTGTTTGTTGACATATCTCAAAAAACCCCATTTTCTCTTTCATTGACGCATCTCTAGCTTCATCAACCAATAGAGAAAAATAACTATCTCCAATTACATTAACAATAACATGTGTTACCTCACTAGCACAAGCACTTGACAGTTCCTTCTGTACTTTGGGAGATGTGAGCTTGCAATTTCCAGGGCATTGTCTTAGCAATAACATCACTTCGCTTGCAATGCCACTCATTCAATTCTAGGTAATTTCCCTCATTTAGAGAATCCAAACCTTCATCATGGTCAAGAAAAGCCATACCTTGATTTAGCAAGAACTATGTTCATCCAAAGCAGCTTTCAAATGCATGCGATATGAAATATCCAATTCAAGCCCATGTGCCTGATAAGAATGAAGGATACTCTGTCTTTGACGCCTAAATGCATGCAGTTGTTCATTATGAGCACTACCTGCTACATCAACATGTTTCTTGAAGATCTCAAGAGCTTTCTTTCAGTTGTTAACCCCACTCACAGTAAATGCATCCTCTCCATCTCGATATCCTTTATGTGAATTCCTAAAGAGATAGCAACAAAAGCAAAATGTTGCATCCTTTGATGCACTATACTCCAAACAATCAAAATTTTCAAACCAAGAATGTTGAAAACATCTATAGTCATTTCCATACTTTGTCTTTGGAAAACAATGACCCTTAAGTTGGCAAGGACCTCTTAACACATATTTCCTCATCATTTTATCTCTAATAGAAACATCAAAATCCTTAATAGGTTTACCTTTCCCGGGATCATTTATAACAACACCCGAATTGAACTCAACACGAGAATGTTTTTGACTACTACCTCTTCATTAATCATTTCTTCATTCGGTTCATTCGGTCTCTTAAAAATAGATGTTCACTATTTCGAACTAAGTATTTATCCATAACCTATTTAACATCAAATAAGAAAAATATGTCAAATTAAATTATGTTATACAAGTTAAATTATGCTACACAAATAAATCATAAGATTCAAGTACTCAACACAAGTTACACATTAAGAAAAAAATATGAATTCAATATTTCAATTCAGACATAGTCAAGTTTCAACACAGCAGTTCTAATTCAATTCAAAATGGCATATTCTAATTCAATTCAAACTTCACAACAGTTCCTGGCATGGGCGCATACTTTGATTTAGCTCGAACGACCGAAGACACAAGGTGACAAGGTGGGTGTGGTAGTTGGCGGAGGACAGAGACGCAGGAAAACTAAGGAGTCGTGGTGATGGACGGTTGCGCGCTCATTGCAGAGGATGGATGGTGTCACAGCGAAAGTAGGAAGAAGCGAATAGTTCCTCTGTTTTCCGATCGCAATTTCCCTCTGAGAAAGGAAGGGTTTCCTCTGATTTGGGGTTTCAATTTGGGTCAATTGGGTTTCAGCCTAATTGTCCATCCTTTGATTTTGCCTTTACACAAACAAATTAACGTCGTTTTACTTAAGGCAAAATGATGTCGTTTTGTTTAATGAGAAACAAAAAAATCTGATAGCACAGTCGTCTTCTTCGGGAAACCATCGGAATGGAGAGCGCTGCAACCATTCAAGAGGGGAGGAATCCATGGATTCTGGTGGTGCCTAGGCTTAAATTCTGGGCCACCGGATCCTAGGGGTGGCGCTGGCACCCCCTCGCCCCCTAGTTCCGCCGGCACCCCCTCGCCCCCTGGTTCCGCCACTGCTTTGATGGGTATTTCATAGTAGCAAATTACATGAAATTTCTAGAGTACCATAAGCACCGTATTTCTAGGGATATTTTTGCTCTGTTTGACAGTGCTTATAAGCTGCTTTGCTTATAAGCAAAACACTATTTAGTGTTTGGTAAAGGAGTCCGTCTCTTGAAAGACGGTCTTTCCATAAGTTATTAAAAGATTAAGGTTTAAGTTGCAAATTAGATAAAATTTAAGATAAAATTTTCAGGTTGCATTAAATGGGTCATAAAATTTAAACTATTGCACGTTGCATAATAAATTTGTAATATTGCAACTAAAATATTTTACCTTTCTATAGTTCTAATTCAACCTCACATTTCCTTATGCTTATGTAAAGGAGATATTTCCCAAGAATTTGTCTTGGTAAAGTGTAAAAAAGCATATTATTTTTAAAGCGGAAGTTATTTTTTGAGGAAAAACATAAGCTGGTCTCCTCCTTTCAAAATAAGTATGTTTTGCTTATAAGCATAGCTCTAAACCTTCATGTATTTCTAATTGTAAAAATGCACATTCTTTTGTGAGATTGAGCATTTTATATATAATTTACTTGTTATTGCTATGTAAATATTGTAATAATATGAAAATGTACATTATACATGCATACGATGCACGTTCATTGTACTCTAGAGGTACGTCATAAGAATAGTAAATAAATGAGATAATAATAATAATTTAATTAAAATAAATTCACTTCCTAGTATTTAGGTGAAGATAACTATAAATTATATTAAGAATTAACTGCTAAAATAATCCTATGTTTTGATTGAAAGTGTCAATTTAACCCTGTAATATCTGAAAGTGCATTTCTAACCCTATTATTTACTCAAAAGTGTCAATCTAACCCTGAGAACTTTAATTTGGTTGAATTCTATGAATTGACCACTATACCCCTGTTAAAAATTAAAAAATATCAGAGAAAGTGAAAAGACAATTATAACCCTCAAATCTATTAACCAAACAATTTTCTTCTTCTTTTTTTTGGTTATCAATTTGGGTTATCTGTGCAATTTAAACTAAAACACCGAATACAACATAATTAATATCTAATTACACTTACTTAGGACCACATGAACGTGATTTTTAGTGGAAGTAGATTGAGGCTCGTTAAAATTGCACAGGGATGGCATTTGCGATGGGAAGGGGTGGCATTTTAGCTATAGTAGCGTTGGGACAGGATTCGCCAGGATTTTGAGAGGGGTAGTTTTTGCGCAGGGGAGGGGTCGCGTTCTAGCTGCAGTAACGTCGAGGCGGGATTCGCTGGGATTTTGGGAGGGGTGGCATCGATCTTCGGCGGGTGGTGTGGTCTAGGGATTCTGGTGGCGTTGGGACAGGGTTTGCCGTGCTAGAGTTTGTTGGGTGGTGCGGGTGGGTAGCATCAAGCTTCAGGGGGGAGTCTGGGAAGGCTAGGGTTTTATGGTGGGCCTGCTCAGCGTTAACGGTGGAGAAGGAAGGAGGGAGACGAGATGTAGAAGGGAGGAGCCGGGAAGCGGCAGGTCTGGGCTGGGTGGGTGGGGTTGGGCAAGTGACGGGTAGTGTAGGACGAGACGGGGGAGGGAGATGGCAGAGGAGGCGGAGACAAACTATGGTGGCAGACGAAAAAGTTCATATTCTGTGTGATTTGATTCTCTCCGGCGCTTCCGAGCCCACCAAATTCCGCCTGGTGACCTTTTTGTCACTTTCCTCTCTGTTTTCCAAGTCGTTCATTCCGGTCCGACCCCTTACCATTACATTTTTACTTTACTAACACTATACTTTTCTTACTGTTGCGAGCTCCAAATCTCTCTTTCTTTTCCTTGGTTCTCTACTTCTTTCCCACTTTAACGAACTGGGTTTCTTTCTTCCTTTTATTTTCTGGTTCTCTATTGGTTTAATCTATGAAGTAATTGGGGTGGTTTTCACTTGTCTGTTATCAACAGAATTGGCACTGTGGCGGGTGGTGGCAGACGAGACGGGGAGGGAGGTGGCGGAGGAGCCGAAGACAAACTGCGATGGTTGAACACAGAAGAGGAACGGAGCAGTGGTGGCGGTGATTTTTGGAGAGGAAGAAGGAGAATAATTCTATGGGATTTTTGTCACTCTCCAGCTCTCCACATGTTAGAGCATACACAATTTGTCTGTGTGTGGGGAGGGGAGTGGGCGAGCGGAGTTTGGTGAGTAGATGGCTACAATGGGGGGTTTTGGTGAGTGAGGGTAAGAGAAATCAGCTTCACCTGAGAGGAGGGAGTCCATATTTGCACTCTCCAAAAATCTTCTCACTTTATCACATGGGGTGGGTCTCATTTGATGAGTGGGAGATTTTAATGACAAAAATTGTATATTTTGGTCCAATGGTATTGTGTCATGTGTCTTCCTAATTTGCATTTTTGCTCCAATTTTAAATGGATAAAACACAATTATCTTTTATTTTTTTTTATAAAAATGACACCATAACTCTTTTTAAAAATTTCTCTATAAATAGAGACCAAGATTGATACATTTCTCACAACATGATAGTTGAAAATGAATGACATACATATGGCCTCCATGTTGACGTGACCGACTTCATGGATACTCCCGAGTAACCTTGGGAGTATCACACTGGGGCACGGACAGATATGACGGCTTTCCTCCAAGCAAGATTTCGACTACACGATAGGAAAAATCACGAACTTAAAAATGACTAAATTGAACATCTTTAGCAACACTCTGGCCCTTCGAATTAATTATGTTGTTGCTCGTTGATTTAATTATGAATGTTTTTATCTCCAATTTAGTTTGTAATTTGTTGTTATGTTTTCTATGAGGTTATTATATGTATTATTTTTATTAAGGTTATTATTTTTCCAATTTAATTATCCGACTACCAATTTTTTTTATAATTTTATATGTTTACAAAAATTATATTTTTATGGATATATTAAAATATATATTTATATATACAAACATATATATACACATCATATTTAAAATATATATGTTGTATTAAATATTATATTATAGAAATATAAAAATGTGTGAAAGAAAAAGAAAATGATGTGGGGACAATGATGATGTGAAATTGAGTTATAATTGTGGAGTTAAATTTGAGAGAAAAGTTTTGGTGAGTGTAGTTGAGGAGGGAGAGTAATTATCTTAATTAAAAATTAAAAAACTGGGAGTGTTAGTGAGTTTTGTTGAGTGGTGATTGTATATGCTCTTATGCCAAAAATATTTGTTGGAAAGATACTCTCTCAGTCCCAGTCGAATCTGCATACTTTTCTTTTTTGTCTGTACCAAATAAATCTGCACACTTTTCATTTTAAGAAAATATAACCTATTAAAAACCACTTAAAAATAAAAAAAAATTACATTACAAACCTTTCTTCCTTCATTTCTCCTTCCCTACCAAACCAAAATCCTACCGCCCACTTTTCTCACTCTAAATGTCTTCCTTCATTAAAATTGTACCCTTCACACTTACCCCCGCCCCTTTCTTCCCTCATTTCCCCTTCCCTCCAAACCAAAACCATAGCCACCCACTTTTCTCACACTAAATTTCTTCAACATCGTAACAGTAACCAAGGTCACACCTTGCCCCTCTCTCTACCACCATAAATCATCTAAATCTTCGCCTTTATTTCGATCTCTCTCTACAATAATCTTCGCCTTTGTTTTTTGTTTTATTATTATTTTTCTTGGTCTTGGGAGGTTTAGGAGTCTGGAAGGTCCAACGGAGAGGGGGTGAGCAGGTGGGAGGCGATGAAATAAAGGCAGAGAGGGGATGACGGAGTCCGGTGGGTCGGAGGTGCAGGAGGCAACGGAGCTCAGCGGGTCGGAAGCAGACAGGGGGTGAGCACGGTTAGAAGGGGAAGTCCGGCGGGTTGGAGGCGGAGAGGGGGTGAACTTGCTGAGAAGAAAAGGTAAAAAAAGACGCAGAACCCTTGAAGAAGACGAGGGCATTTTCATCATTTTACTCCACTAAAAATAAAACTTTAACTTTCTTCCTCTGCAGGTTAACCTGAGACAGATGGAGTACCTTTTTTGCGTTCTAAATTTTGATGCCACATAAATGCAAATTATGGATGCGAAATTCCACTAAATAAAGCGATCATAGATAACAACATCAAACTTTTTTAATTTCAAGGTTTCATTTAGCGATGTACGATAAGTACTCTCCTGTTACGGTTCAAATTGCACACTTACTTTTTAAACACTATTATCGATCAAAGTTTGACTGTATATTTAAATAAATGTAAGAGTAATAATATTATAATATGCAATATTGTTGAATTCGTCGTACCAAGTAGTTTTTAAATATCAACTATTTATTTGCCGTTATTACGTGTAATTAAACATAATAACGGTCAAACATATTTTTTGAATAGCGTAATAATGATCAATATACAATTTGAACTGAAACGTAGGGAGTACATAAAAGATATCATTACAGGGTGTGGTTTTGCATAGGTGACCCTAGTTTTTATTAATGTGCCAATATAACCTCGAGTTTTTTTTAAAGTGCTCACATAATTCTTGACTAGCATTGACTTGAACAACTTAACCCTTCTAACCATTGACCGGTATTGACTTGAAAATTTTCAACAGGTAGGCAATGTAAATGACATAAATACCCTTGGTTATTTGGCTACCTTTTTCGGATAGAAAATAATACCTTTAGTTTTTTTTTTTGAAAAGTGTCCATACAACCTTTGACTTATGTATTAAAAAATTGAAAGTGCTAGAATAGTTCTTGAGTGGCTTAAAAGTTATAAACTAACCACTCTCATCGTTTTTCGGTAAAAAGTCAAAATGACAAAAATTGTCTTGTTTGTTTAGCAAGTCAAACTCATTGATTTCCGCCATCACCAACATTGCCACAACACCGCGTCGCCTCCTATACCCTCCGATGCCACTAAACTCAGCATCACCAATAAAGTGCCTCATTGAACCATCATCTCCATTGATTTCAGTACCTCCACACACTTTCCCCTTCCTACACTTATCCCCTTCTTCTCTTCTCTCCACCATTGATCCCCTTCTCTCGTGCCTCCGTCAAAGATTTCAAACAACTGCTAACGAACACCACTGCCATCAACCATGCATCACCACTCAAAGTTTTCATCTACTTCGCTTTCACTCCCCCACACTAAACTCCAAATCACCATTATTTAGAATTGTTTCCCATAAATTTCAACCACCAACATCGATGTAGAGATGATACTTTTATCGCTTTTCATTTCATGAAAGGAATCAAAAAGTTCTCTAGCCGGAAAACCCTTAAAAGATTAGGTCGAATTTGTTGTTAGTTCTTTCAGCTCTAAAATTGGTCATGTCAGATAGCTCTTCTAGATACACCAGTCGATGGCGCAAAAATGACGTTGAGTCCTCAAAGATGATGACTTGGATGACGAAGATTTTGATGCATCGTCGCTAATGCGAATGTTCGCATTCAGCTAGCCCATCATCATTATACTTATCTTCTGAATTCATATCCCATTACTTTGTGAGCTATCTCTTTTCAAATGTTTTTTAAATTGGTGGACAATCGCAGTTCAATTGTATGTAAATGACGGTCGGTAAGTGTTCCTACAAACATATTTAGGAGACAAATAGTGATCTTTTTATTTTATTTTAAGGATTAAATTTAAAAGGTTTTAGATCATTCTAACATTGGATGGCCTTAATCGATGTTAACTGTCAGCTTGGGCCAACTTGAGGGTATTTTTTCACTTTTGAAAAAATCTGAACTATAACATAAAAGATATCATTACAAAACATGGTTATGCATCGGTGACCCCGATTTTTATTAATGTGCCAATATAACCTCGAGTTTTATTAAAGTGCTCACATAATTCTTGATTGACATTGATTTGAGTAACTTAACCCTTCTAACCGTTGACCGGTATTGACTTGAAAATTTCCAGCAGGGAGGCAAAGTAAATGACATAAATACCTTGGATTGTTTGCCTAACTTTTTTTGGATGGAAAATAAGACCTTCCGTTTTTTTAGGAAAAATGCTCATATAACCATTGACCAACGTATAAATATTTTTTGAAAGTGCTAGTATAGTTCTTGAGTGGCGTAAAAGTTGTAAGTTTACCCCTCTTATCATATTTCGGTAAAAAATTCAAAATAACAAAAATTGCCTTGTTTGTTTAGTAAGTCTAACTCATTGATTTCAGCCACCACTAGAGTTGCCACAACACTGCATCACCCACCTCTACCCTCCAACGGCACTCAATTCGGCATCACCACTATAACGCCTCATCGCACTATCATTACCATTGATTTCAGCACTGCCACACACTTTCCCCTTAACCCACTTGCCCCCTTCTTCCCTTGAGGCCACCATTGATAATATAAATATCAGGGATAGCCCCATAGATGAAGATATGTCAAGGCATGATAAAACATTCAAGAATTATGTTTGGGATCCTCTAAGTGACATGGTTGGTCATATGACTAGGGCAAGGAGAAAACTTAGAGATTCTGCAATGAATGCTTTGATTAATAAGATCTATGAAGAAGAACCTAAATCTATTTTGGAATTACCTTGGAAGAATTATACAGTCATTTCGAAATAGTGAAGATGATTTCATGAAGAACAATATACTCTTTTTCCCATTGGGATTTTTAGTGAGGTAGTGTGCTCATGAAGACATATTCATGTAATAGTTTTATTTTAAAATATGGCCATAAACTTGGCCATGTTAGCTTAGAAGAGTTCAATATCGGCCATACCTAAATTAAGTTTTAGAGTATTCAGTTCAGGTTGGATTAGATTTGGTAAGTTTAGATAAGGCAAATTCATTCAAGAATTCAACCAATATTTGGATTGATTCATTTGGATGAATTCGGCCATCATTTGGGTTAGATTAAAAAAATTAATTTGATAAAGTTTTAGCTGTTTAAAACTATCATAAGTCATTCCACCATCTGACAGAAGTTACCAAAACCTGTCTATTTTCGGTTGATGTTGGCCGAACCTATCGCTATAAATAGGGGATGGTTATCAACATTTTAATTGCACTCTTATACATCATATATTTCATAATTGGAATTCATACTCTTTGCTTATGAAGCATTTAAACCGTTATGTTTGTCCATTATCAATTAGTGCTTAGAACTGTTGATTTTTTTTGTGTTAATTTGGTGCAACTAGTGTTTGGGTTAAGTGGAATTTGGCCCTTGTGTTAGTGAAGATCATAAAGTTGTGTTTTTAACTAGACTTCTTTTGTGTCTTCTTGATTTCAAAAGGGTGCTTTGATCAACCTGCGTTTAGAGTGCCTCTTCAAAATTCTGCATCCAAAATTTTCGTAAGGGGATTCATATCAATTGATCCCCTTCTCCCATGTCTCTGCCAAAGATTTTAAGCGGCCGCCAACAAACACCATTGGCACACAACCATGCACATCCACTCAGAGTTTTCATTTACTTCGCTTTCACTCCCCCGCACCAGAACCACCCCAAATCACCATTATTTAAGATTTTTATTCTTTAATTTCAGCCACCAATATTTGCATAGATGATGCTTTTCTCGTTTTCCATGTCATGAGAGGAATCGAAAAGTTCTCTAGCCCAAATTGCCCTAAACAAATTTGGTCGAATTCGTCGTCGATTCTTTCTGCTCTAAAACCAGTCCTATCAGATAGCTCTTTTAGGGACACCAGTCAACGCTGCAACGACGACGTTGAGTCCTCGAAGAAGATGGCTTGGATAACGGAGATTGTGTTGCAATGTAGCTAATGCGATTTTTCGCATTCCGCCAGTCGAGCATGAGCCTACTTCTCTTTTGAATTTATATCCCATGACTTGATGAGCTATCTCTCTCCAGATATTTTTTAAATTAATGTACAGTCAAAGTTTAATTGCATTGAAATGACGATCAATGAGTGTTTCGATGAAGATATTTAGAAGACAAATAACAATCCTTTTATATTTTAACTGATTAAAATCGAGAGGTTTTAATCATTTTAACATTGGATGGACTTAACCCATGTTATCTGCGAGTTCGGGCCAACTTGTGGGTATTTTGACACTTTTAAAACATTATGGCCTATAACATATAAACTGAGGGTAAAATGAGCACTCTTTTCTTCTTCTTTTTATCAGATGAAATTCGAGTGTTTTTTTTATCATTTCACCATTAGCTAACGTTGACTACAAACCCGGACTAAATTTAGATTATTTCGGGATTTCTAAAAAAACTAGGATCACATTGTCAAATAGTAAGAAACTGAAGTACATGAGATTTTTTTTTTTTTAAAAAAAACACTGTATGACATGATTTAACAATTTCGAATAAATGGAGGTGCAGCAAGTCTATGCGCCCTTTGAATAATTTTCTCCATGACTCGTGGTAGAAATTACGAGTTCTCCCCAAGTCTTCACCTCCGCGGCCATTACGACACCAATGAACTTGTAATAAAACAAATAGGAACTTTCCCTTCCCCATTTGTGTTTTTGCTAACTTATCATATGGAGGAAGATTCTTGGATGATTTGATCTGTAAAGACAAACCCTTTACGCCATTGTTTTAGCTTCAATAGCTCAATTTAGGGAAGGGGTCTTCCAAAAGGAAATAATTACTATAATAATTTGAAGAATCTGTAATGCACGCTTTAAAAGACACGGTTTCTGATAAACTTTCACGCCTTTTTTCTGATTCCCCTTCCCCC
>JAULKM010000008.1:10480233-10535629 GCA_032355605.1 Rubia tinctorum
AAAACCACCACCCTCCTTCCCTCGGTGTCCTCCTCCTCCCCCCTCCTCCCCTCGCCACTGCCCTCCTTCTCTCCGAGGTCACCACCGGTGGTGTTTCACCACCCCGCCACCCCCGATTTACCACCCAACACCCATAACCCTCGACTGAACTGCGAACCCAGATGGAGAAAGTAGACATAGATTGGACTGCCAACCCATATGGTGATTAGAGAGAGACGGCGAGGAGTGGGAGAGGGAGATGTGGTGGCCAGGGGATTGAATGGGAGCAGGGTGATGACGTGGTAGTTGTCGAAGGAGACGATGGAGGGGAGGAACAAGGAGAAGAGCGGCAATGATAAGATTGTGAATGCGTTTTCGAGGTGATTATAGAGAGACGGCATGGAGAGAGTGACGTCGAGGTGGAGGGAGTGGGAGAGGAAGATGTGGTGGCTGGAGCGATTGAACGGGAGTAGGGTGATGAGTTAGGGTTGGGCGGAGAAGATGGTGGGTGGGGGATTGAACGGGAGCAGAGAGGAGGGCGACCGGAGAGGTGGGGTTGTGGGCAGAGGTGAGTGAGAAGGAGGGTTTTTTATTTTTATTTTTAAGTCAAGGGTAAAATTGGCTTTTTATTAAAATTTGGCCAAACGAACGGTTACTAAAAAGTCACCATAGTCAAAGGCTAGACTGACAATTTCTGAGATTGTAGGGTTATATTGATACTTTCAACCAAAAAGATAGAGTTATTATATCAAAACTCTTAATTCAATTTTAGTATGATGTTATTAAAAATGATTTTAATCTATTATTACAGTTTTCACTATATTTATTTTAGTTCAATTTAATAAAAATTGGTTGGAAAAAACAAGTTCTTAATAGGTGTATATCCTTAATAATCCACTAGATCGCTCACATTAGATGATATTAAGATTATTACAAAAATGATTTATTATTGATTTGAAATTAATTGAAATAAAGTACGTCCAGCACTTTTTGCACATTTTTTTAATCAACTTTCGTAAGTTATATTTTCTCATCGATAGATTTAGTTACGTATACGTGAATTAAAATTTGATAATTAGTGTTAGAGTCCCACATTGATGATTGAAAGAGTTGTAAATGAATATATAAGATCATAGGTCACCCCCCTACATAGTATCAATTGGTTTTATGATGGTAGCTCATAGTTCTAATATTTAGAAAATACAAGATACAAGCAATCTAATAATATCTCACATAATGATATTAGTGTCTGTATACTAATGAAATTTATGGTCAAACGTGTCTTGAGAAAGTTGACCAAAAAGTGTACAGATTCGCTTGAAACAGAGGGAGTAGATTTTTTTAAAATTATAATTAACACAAATAACGTATAATAATAATCTTAATATAGAAATAAAAGATAATTATCGTAATATATGATATAAAATGACACTATCACTGTCTCAGTTATACTTGTACAAAATATTTTCAGCTTTCAATATACGTGTTTGACCATTAATATTTTTTAAAGCAAATGATTTCGGTAGCCCATTAACTATCAATATCATCCACCTTTGGCCCCTTATCTTTTTTTAACACTTTTGTCCACTCAACTTACAAAACAGCTCAGTTGTAGCACTTCCGTCTGGTCAATCTGTCAGCTTTCTGTCAATCAGTCAATTTTAAGGATAAAATGGTCATTTACCCTTTTATTTTATTCTTTTTTTAATCTCCCTATTTTGTTTTTCCCTTTTCTTTTTTCCCTACCCCTTTCCCATTCTCTCTCCCAACTTCACCACACCACCACTCCCACTTCACCTCGCCACTGAAAGCCCCAAATCCTTACCCCTCCCCCTTCCGGCTCCTAACTCCACCACCCCACAACCCCACTTATGGCTCCCGACTCCACCTCATTGCCAAAAGCTTAGCATTTGGTCTTCTAAACCCTAACCGCCGCCAGAGATGAACATTGATGTTTTCCTCCTCCTCGCCGCACTGCTGCTAGTGTAGGTTGAAATCGCTGGAGATTAAAGACACAAGAACAACAACAAACTGGGAATCGCTGGAGAACGAAGACCTGAGAACACCGTGGGTTTGTACTAACTCACTGGAGAACGAATTGTCGAAGAACAACCAAAGAAATTTGTAGAAGATGAACAAATTAAACTCAGTTCGGGAGTATTGAACATTAGGTGGAGGGTCAGTTAATGGTTTCCCTCTCTCACCACCGGGATGCCGACATATTTACGTCAACTAGGGAAGAAGATGGTTGGGAGAAGCCATGGTGAATCGTCGGTGAATGTGGGAAGTCGAGGCTGAATCTCAGGAGTTCTTCTCACTGGGAATGCAACTCATGGCAGAAGGCGGCGGGACCCAAAAGTTACTCTCGCCGGAGATGATGAATTACGATCTTGGTAGCTGAGAAAATAATCCACGGTGGAAAACCGGTGGCAGCGATGAAACAAAATTGTGACAGTGGTGATATCAAATCATCGGCGATTGGTGGCTAGGCCAGACAGTAGTCAGAGAGCTATGGTATGCTAATAATTGGCGGCAGGGTAAGGGGTGGGGAAATGGAGGGTGGTGGTGGGCTTCTAGGTTATATGTGGCGGTGGAGTGCAGAGTTATTTGTGGCAGGATGGAGAGTTTCAGGTGGCGGCAGGTTTCAGGGAGGGCGGTTTTGGATGGTGGAGGGTGATTTCCGGTGGTGAATGGCGGTTCTCGGTGGTGAGGGGAGGCGGTTTCAGATGGGTGGGCGGAGTGGGGAAGGGTAAAAGGAAAATGAAAAGATAAAAAGGAAAAGGAAAAGGAAGAGAGAAAAAAGAAAAAAATATATGAAATGTCGCTTTTTCCCTTAAAATTAATGTTGAAAACATAACTTAACGGTCTTACTAGAAGGAAGGGCCAAGATTAAGCTATTTTTAATTTGAGGGACCAAAACTGTTTTTTTAAAATAATAAGGGGCCAAAGGTGGACAATGGTGATAGTTAAGGGGCTACCAAAGTCATTTGCTCTATTTTTAACTGCTTATTATATTGGAGCATAAAACGTTGATATTTAGAAATTACGTGTTACAAAGAATTCAAAAATATCCTATAGATATGTTTCATTCAAATATATTGTCAAATTTTGATATTTTAACTGGAAAAAAATTTTGTGCAGTTTAAATTGTGATAGAGGGAATAATGTGTTTTAGGAATAATATTAAAATTATTAACAAAAATTATGGAATAATTATTAGACGGAATCAATTTATAATTAATAGATGCTTTAAATGGGATGATATTTTTATAAAAAGAAAAGTTGAAAGACTATGCATAGTGTTCTTTCCATTTTCCCCGTCCTCTTTCTTCATTCTTCTTCACATTATTTGTTCTTCCTCTTTGATGAGGGTGGGAGCTGAATCTCCCCTTGGACCAAAGGCCACACTGCTACTTCTTTTTTAGGCCTTCGAAACATCGTACAGGGCTAAACCCCAGTAGTTAAAAGGAAAAGATCTCCTAAACCTATAACATCTTCAGATTACATGTTCATTCCAGATACAATTATGGTACACTGAATATATAGTAGTATTAATATGGTAAGATAACTCTTTCTAAAATGAAAGTATATATTTGACCTAATGTGACTCTTTTAAAAAAAAAACTAATGTGATTAAAGGAGATCTCGGATCAACTCTATAAATGCTAACATATTCCTTTATTCTATTTATTCAGTTCTCAATATTCAAATTAAACACTTTTGATCTAATTTTACCATGAATCAAGATTCGGCTATCACGATTGCTATTTAACATGCAACAATTGAAATGATAGGTGGGGCCTAATTTTTAACAACCGAGTACCTTACTCAATAAGGCACGCGGTTAGAGTCTTTGACGATGGATCCCTGCTAGAAAGATCTCAAACTTTGCAGGCAGGGCCATAAACACATCAGCATCGACGGTAGAAGCAACCACTCAGCTTTTATCTTGAGTTGCTACCGTTTAGGGTTAAACGTCATTGAGAAGGAATACCTCCAATTTAGATATGCAAAGTACAACTACCTCCTTCGACTTTAGCGTAGCCCTTTTCTCATAGCGGCACCATTACCTGATCAAGCTAGGAGGAGTCATCCTCAACCATTGTAGAACCCAAAGGAAATATTATTAACTGCTTGACAGACGCCTTCACAATAGTATGGATCCATCCCAGTAATACTACTAGGGTACTTGACCTTCCACCACTACACTGCTCATGATCGGTATACTAGCAGGCTTCCTCATTACCTCAGACGAAAGTGCCTCAGCGATACACATCTTATGATCTCACGAGCATGGTTTTTTTCCAAATCATACAGTGCCACCGGAACCAGATGTGTTTCATGCATGCAGGATCTACCCTTTGGAACAAACGCCATATGGGGCTGCGCCAACCAACTCTTGGATTGTTCCTCATGACTACCTTGTGTGGTGGTCCCCTCCTCATTACCAACAGGAGGCCTAATCCTTATACTGGGATGGTCCCTCAACCTAAGATGTTGGTCACACCACCTCTACAAGTTAACCCTTCTAGAGCTTAAGCATCGGTAAGTACTACTTACGCTTAGCTTTTATATATCTAACAAGGAAACCGATAAACCAAAAGAAGGAACGAAGCTCAAGGCTATTGACCATGAACTTAAGTGCATAATGGGAAGGCTGGACGGCAGGCCTTCTCGTTGTTCATACTATCTATATCGATGACATTCTGTAACCCTATATATAATTTAACAAGCAATGTCCCCACCTACGACAAGAAGACAGATTTTTACAAGTGAAAATAAGCTTAGATCGCATGTCTTAGCTATGGATTTTCTCATGTAACTGAAAAAGCTATGTTTAAATATTCCTTCAAGTTGGTCCAAGCTTGTGACCCTTTTTAGAAGAACACCCCAGTGGCTCGTGTCCCCCCCAATAAGACAAGATGGTAATCCAGGAATCTTGGCCATTTGAGAATTGTGGGATTGACCTTTTAGGACCATTCCCAGAAGTAGTTGGGGGAGTCAAATATATGATAGTGACCATCAAATACTTCACCAAATAGGTAAAATTTGATACCTTGACCAACTTAAAAGGTACGATTTGCATCAAATTTTGTTGGAAAAATATACATTGCAGATAAGGATACCCAGAACTTTTATCACAAACAATGGTAGGCAACTCGCTCACAACCCCTTTGAAAAATGGTGTGAAGACTTCTGTATCCAACATAAATTCACTTCAGTGTACCATCCTCAAGGCAACGATCAGGTTGAGGTCATCAACCGGACGATCATTAATGGCATTAAAGCTCGTTTTGTAGGGGTTAAAGGAAACTAGATATCCAAGTAACTTAGTGTGCTATGGTTATAACGGATGACGAAGAGAGCAGCCACTAGAGAAACCCCGTTCAACCTAGTATATGGAGTGGAAACAGTCATACATGGTGAGGTAGGCTTACCTAGACTTAGAGAAAAAGAACCAGAAGAAGATCAAAATAATGAAGAAGTCTGCACAAAACTAGATCTGGTGGGAAAAAAATTTAAAGGTCCAGTCTGCACTAGGCCAAGGGGAAGGATAATATGAAAAGGTACAATAGTCGGAGGGTACAAAAAACTCAATTAGCTCTAGAGGAGCTGGCATGAGAAGAAATTAGAAGAGTTAACTGGAGAATGAAGGAAAATCGCCATCATATTGGGAAGGTTCCTATAAAGTCTCTAAGAAACATGCCAGGGGAAGCTACGTACTTGAGGATACAATGGGGAATTGGGTTCCCTGAAGACGGAACATCTCCAATCTATGAAGGTACTACTGTTGATCATCACTACAACAGATAATCCATTTTAGGCACCTTTACACTTCAGACAGGGTGTAGCTTCCCACCGAAAAAGAGATACAAGTTGGGTTCACTCTTTTTTTGTTTTGTAATTTAATTCCCTATGAGTCGTTCACTCCAAGGGGGGAAATGGGGCTATAAATGACTGAATAAAAGTATGATTGGATTCAAAGGAAATTGTATTTAAATCATCGTTCAAGGGGATTCCTTGATGCAATGGTGTCTCTCACGTATATAAAACCTAAACCACGAAGCTCTATGACTTCATCCCTACCAAAATTCAAGACCGATACATAGCAACATCTCTTCCCTCGCACATAAACCTAACGAGAGTTGTGCTTTGCACATCGGTCCCTTAGTATCTGGTAACACTTTGCCCACATAACTTTATGGCTTGAGGGGGGGACTTATGGTGTGTATATAACTGATATAACTGATATACATGCTAATCTATTTTATAAGACCCGGTAAAATGAGTTGAAGTATACAAACAGATTACTTTGCTCATTACTCTAAACATGACGGTTCGCTTCACCACTTGGTGCTGCAAATGTAACGGACATACTATATACCGCCAAGGTCATAATGACAGACAACTGGACGTGTTGCGGATATAGCGGATGCGCTATTTGGAGATGAGGTCACAATTCTTCACAATCGTACTTGTTTCGAACATATTGGGTGCACGATCCAAAGACAAAACCGAGATAGTTACACCACGATCCCCCATCTTGAAAACACTATATATATATATATATATGCAAAAACACACTGACATCATGTAAATCCGGAAAATTGACTAATAAACATATACAAAGGTGCAGATTTAGACATCAAACCTCTTTATGTGAATAAATTTAGGGACTCATTGTATCTAGCAAGGAAGTGCGGACTTGCATGAGCCAATATCAGACATTATCAATATTTTAAAAAGAATTAATCACTTCACTAGAATTGGTTGTAAAATTCATATAAAAATTTATAATTCATATTTATTTCATTTTTACATGTTTGGTTAGATTCTAAAAGGTATAAATATAAAAGAAATTATTGTCACATTGATTAACCAGATAATCAATTCAAATTACTAATTTTTTATCGGTTATTCATAATGTACAAAATTTAGAATCAGTATATTTAGAAAATATCATCGTCAACATTACCAAATTATAAAAATAAGATAAATTTTAAAATTGATCAATATTAAAGAAATCTTACAGTTTTAATATGTTTTTTAGGTTTTATTTCTTTTCGCGTTGTATTAATCTATAAATATTGTATTAGACAATAATAATGGATTTTTTTAACGAATCGTATTAGGAAAAAATGTCCAACCATGATTTTAATAAGTGAAATGAACATTCAATCTTACTAATCTCTAGCAATAACTAATAAATATATAGTGAGATATCTAAATTACAGATCATCCATAGATTTTTTTTTAATGAACGAAGCTTTACTGTAGAACACATTCATAACACACTTAGAGCTCTGAATGTTGCTTCTTTGGTTGCTCATAACCCATGCAACACTATGAAAACACAAGACTTAACATGACAAAACACTAGGAAAAAATGGTTTTCTTAGGTTTCTTAAGGGTCTCGATCAAATGAACTTTCATCAATAACATCTCGGAAAGGACGCGTCCTTGTGAATGTTACAAAAATTGATCAAACCACTTTAAAATTTTAAAAATGGAACGCTGGAATACCCTACATGTTCCAAGGCAAAGAAGCTGAAAATCCTATACCTACGTGGAATATTTACCCACACCCACTACCTAGGATATACGAAGAGTCGTTTATCGTTGAGCCCATAAACCAACTCATACCCATTTCACCAGATCTAAAATACACACTCATCATAGCGAAAATCCTTTAAAAATATATTTCAAGCAACTAAAAACTACACAACGACAATAATAACCTCAATAATCACACCCTTTGTACGATCTATCACTTCCACTGAAGATCACCCATAACTAATACTGAATCTTGATAGCTCACCACGCTCTCAAAAGATGCAATCATATTCACGATCTTGCTTCATTTAAAGCAGCCCTCACTCATGTAACACAAGTAGGCAAACATTTCTAACTTCGCATAGTACATGAGTCAACTCCACCTCACGGAAAAATAAGAAAATCATCCACTCCTTTGCAAATGATCGAGCTATCACATGTCTTGTTATGCTAGAGGAAGATAATCTAGCCATTTCGCTGCAACATCCTAGTCCCACACCCAAAATATATAAAGAACTTCTTTACATCTAACTCACATATTCTCGCCATACAATTTACACACTAAAACATTTCCTTTTAGGACATTGAGTAGTACAAAAGTTCATTAATATGTCCTAGGCTCCTTTCAGCCTACCATCACCTCATCCACGTCCACTGACCCGAGGTTCCTAATACACCGCCCATATCACTCAACACTTTAAATGATTACATATCTTACATACTTAGTTGTAAAGATCATTATAACACAATACGAGATTAGAATCAGACAAAATCACATAAATAATACCAATACACAAAATCCGCACTGATAATTCACAAATTTTCTACTAAAACACTAACCAACCACTAAGAACATAGGGTTCCCATATTTAGGAAAGAACAAAATACACACTTGAAAAAATTAAACTTTTTAGACTACATTGCTAAAATTCTAGACTACCTAGCTAGCTATCAACCTAGGTGATCGCCTGAAGTTGTAGTCTTTCCAAAACCATATCGATAAGAAGTCTCGGATAAAGAAGCCAGACCAACTTTATATTCGTCTTGTAAGATCGCCTCTAATCTCCAAAACATGTGTAGCTATACCTCATTGCTTTTATCACCAATCGCCTCCATCAATCTTATGTGTTTCACGTAGTAAGAATTATGGTCAACAATAGGCTTAAAGCTTGTACACCCAAGTTGCATACACATCAAATATACAGTGTATGGGTAAGTTTCTAGGCTACGTTGTAGTTTCTGAGCATGTTACTCCAAACGACAACAACGATTTGTCAATACTTCGTTAGAATCCAAACGTCTCCACCCAAACCCTTAACAATATTTATTGAAATTTCACGTTTAACCCATGTTGTGCAACGCCTCGGTTGTACAACATCATTCTTCTAGTTTTCCACAATGGACTTCTCAAATCTCTTTTCCATATCTTCATACCTAGTTAAAAATTGAACACTACACTCGCACTCCTCCGTATACCAGTTTTTTCCACTCATCTAACATCACTCCCAAATTGCAGCACTTAACCTAAAGTTCTTTTATCCAATCACACATTTCTTACATAGGATCTGCCTTCTTTAAAATCATAGTTGTTTTCTCAACAAATTTATGATTCTTCTCCACCAAGAACCTCCCCCATTCCTTCTCCTACCACATAATATTAACCAACTCTTGTTTAATCTTGTCAATCACAACATCTTGTTCCATGAAACGCTTATCAAACTCACCTACTTCAACCACACTTTCCTCAAGTTTCGTCTTCTATTTTACTTTGATATCTTTAAACTTGAGCAGAAACTTGTTTATTAGGTAGCCAAGCTCCAATTACCACTCCTTAGGCTTCAAAATAATGTTAAGGGTCCAAAGATAGGTGTATAAATTCCAAATCAATCATACTTACCTTCAGAGTTTTTCCAAAGTCATTCTCATAAGAGGCACACGATAAAGTGCCATACCTATAAGCATATAACCACCCAAACTCCAGCCATCTCGTTCTTTAGAATAACTTCAAACATTTAAAAATACCTTATAAACCCATCAGATTCACAGTTACAAGTAATATCGGTAGCGGCAACCTTTTAAGACACCTCTCGACAATCCTTTCCATTAATGCCCAATTCATCGCAACCATATCTAGTTACTAATTTTTTTCAATCCTCAATAAAGGAGTCACCATTCCATTGTCATATACTAGCTCACTGAGAATATTTTCTCTAACATCAAACAATGACAATGCTCTGCATATAACCAAGTTAGAGATTAATACAAAATATGTTCGACAAAAAAACACCAAATACATCTTGCTGGAAAAAATAAAAGATACAATCATTAAGAATACATTCCTAAAAGTTGCAATAGCAACATAACAAGACAAAACCAGTACATACAATTTTTCATTAAACTATTATTGATTCATTACTTCTACAACAATAATAGTTAACCAAAACCTAAAACTAGAAGCTAAACAACCTTGCTACTAGTTCATTTGTCACCATCATTAAGTGGCTTCACAATCCTTTACTTCCAAGAAATTAGCACGCCAGTGGTACCAATCCTATTACTCAGGTTGGTGATTCTCGAATTTCTGAAACTCTGCTCTTTATGATGTGCTTATTGTGCCTGATATAACTAAAACTTTGCATTCAATTAGCAAATTAACTCGGGATTTAAATGCTATTGTCTGCTTTGATGATCGCTCATTTACAATTTGGCATAAAATCACCAATGAAACTTCAGGTCACGATCATAGTGAATATGGGCTTTATGTTTTAGACTATGGTGCATCTTCTTTGTTGTCTACTGTGGAATCAAATAATTTGTGTGCATTTTTAAATCTGGCATGCTAGACTTGGTCATGTTCTGCATTCCATTATTTCTGGTTTGCGTGCTTTCAGATCTTTATCTGTCTCATCGGTTTTGCCGAAACCTACCCTTTTTATGCTTGTTAAAAGGCTAAAGGGAAGCGTTTATCTTTTCATAGAAATGATAAACATGCTGATAAGGTCCTTGATCTAGTTCATTGTGATTTATGGGGGGGCTCTCCTATTTTACCTGCTGATGGTTTCTCTTACTATGCTATTTTTCTCGATGATCATTCCCGACTCTCATTGTTTTACCCATTGCACCGTAAATCTAATTTTTGGGATGTTTATCGCCAGTTTGAAGATTTTGTGGAGAACCAATTTTCTTCCATCATCACTCTGCTGATGGTTTCTCTTACTATGCTATTTTCCTCGATGATCATTCCCGACTCTCATGGTTTTACCCACTGCGCCGAAAATCTAATTTTTGGGATGTTTATCGCCAGTTTTAGGCTTTTGTGGAGAACCAATTTTCTTCCACCATTAAGGTGTTTCAGAGTGATGGGGGGACTGAGTTCGTAAATGGTCGTTTACACTCTCAATTTCAGATAAAGGGCATTCACCATCAGATTTCTTGCCCGCATACTCCTGAGCAGAACAGTCAAGCTGAGTGCAAGCACCGCCACATTGCTGAGATGGATTTGTCTATGTTATACCACTCTCATGTCCCTCTATCTCACTGGCCTCATGTTTTTGTTGTAGCGGCTTATACCATAAATCGGCTGCCCACTCCTGTTCTTAGCGGACGATCACCGTATGAAGTTATTAATGGCCAAGTTACCATATACACGAACCTCCGTGTATTTTGTTGTCGTGTTTACCCTTATCTTCATCCATATGCATCTCACAAACTCGCTGCTCGCAGTTTGCCCTATTTTTTCTTGGGTACAACTCCCAGTAAAGGGATATCGATGTTTGGATCCTACATCTGGAAAGATATATGTCACCAGACATGCTAGGTTTGATGACACTTCCTTCCATTATGTCGATGGTTCTAGTTCATTGTCTCCGTTATCTCTGGATGTCTCTACTTTTTTGGATCCCGCTGATGCATTAACTGACATTCCTGCTTCTTCCACTATGGCATCTCCTCTTGCTCGGCTTGTCACTTCGGTTGCCAGCACTCCTGGCTCATCAATGCTATCGTCTTCACCGACTATGGAACTATGTTCTGTTTGCTCTGATGATTCAAACCATCCAATGGCCACTCCAACGCATCCTTCTCCGCCCATATCGTCACGACCAGCTCACTTGGTTCACCGACCAAACCACCCAGTTCACTGGCCACCTCACTGGTCGTGACTGCTCCTCGGGTCTTTCCACCTTGACCTCGCACTCATTGGTTAGCAACTTGATCAGCGACTAGGGCTATCCAGCGTTGAGATTATTCTGATATCGTTGCTCACGGTCTTACCGATGCCTTATTTGCTCAGTCTGAGCCCACATATTATTGCATTTCTCTTCAGGATCCATCTTGGGTTTTTGCTATGGATGATGAGATATCAGCTCTTTGTGAATAGTGCACCTGGGATTTGGTGTCACGCCCATCAGATGTCAATATTGTTCGCTCCAAATGGGTTTATCGACTAAAGTATCATCCAGATGGCACTATTGAGCGTCATAAACCTAGGCTTGTGGCACAGGGTTTTTCCGCAGATTCCAGGTTTTGACTTTGGTCACACTTTCAGTCCAGTGGTCAAAGCCTACACGGTTCGTACTATTTTTCCTATTGCTACGATGTGTTCTTGGCCTCTTCATGAGCTGGATGTCAAGAATTTCTTTCTTAATTGTGTTCCAGACACTCCAGTCTATATGGCACAACCTGTTGGTTAAAAGGACCCTCTTCACCCAGATTATGTTTGTCGTATGCGTAAGGCCATTTATGATCTTAAGCAAGCTCCACGGGCCTGGTTTCAGCGATTCGGTACTTATTTGGTTCAGCTCTATTTTATCTACAGTTCAACTGACACTTCCTTTTTTGTTCTGTCTCGGGGCTCTTCGTTACTATACCTACTAGTTTATATCGATGGCATCATTCTTACAGATAACGACCCGACTCTTCTTTGTAAGTTCATTAATAGTATGCATCGGGAATTCTCCATCAAGGATTTGGGAACTCTTCACTACTTTCTTGGTTTGCAAGTTACACCCTCTACCTTGGGTTTACTTCTCGGGCAAGCTAAGTATGCCAAGAATATTCTCACTCATACTGGGATACCTGATGCTACTCCAGTCTCTACTCCTTTTATGCCAGGCTCACAGCTCCATAGCTCCACCAACCCTCCATTTTGGTATCTGACTCTCTACCGCTCTCTTGTTGGGGCTCTTAAGTACCTGACAATTACTCATCCTGACTTGGTCATTGTCGTCAACACAGTCAGTCAGTATCTTCAAAACCTTCTTGATGAACATTTTTCTTCGGTCACTCGGATTCTTCCACACGTTCGAGGAACTTGCATTTTGGCCTTGCTTTTTCCGCATGCCAGTTCTCCTGAAGTGCTGGATTATTCTGATGATGATTGGGCCCACTGTCTTGAGACCCGCCGATCTACATATGGCTATGCTATTTTTCTCGGTAGAAACCTTGTTTCCTGGAGTGCCAAGAAACAACCCACTATTTCTCGATTGAGCACGGAGTCTGATTATTTGGCTCTCGCCAACAGCGCTTCTAAGGTTGTTTCATTGACTCATATATTTCGTAATGTACGGGTCCCGCTCTCTAGTTCTCCGCTGTTGTTATGCGAAAACAGTAATGTCATCTTCTTGGCCCATAATCCAGTTGCTCATAAGTGGGCGAAGCACTTCGACATCGACATCAACTATCATTTTGTTTGGGAGTTTGTTACTTCTGGCAAGTTGCGTGTTGCTCATGTTCCTACCGCTCTTCAGATTGCGAACATCTTCATCAAAGGGGTTTCTATTCCGCTGTTCGAGTTCTTCAGATCCAAGCTTTGCGTCGCTGAGCATCCGACACTTCGCTTGAGGAGGGGTGTTAGAATTAGTCAAATATCTGATAAGATATGGATAGAATTTGATGACTAGACTATAGTTATTCTAGTACTAGTATTCCTTATCTATTTTGTACTCTATTTATTCTTTGCAGTGATACCGAAATCACTAAGGGAAATCATTCTTTCATAGTTTATACAACACTTATTCCCTTATTTTTCGAGCCATTAGTAACCAACTCCCAAGATTTTCGAGGTACTAAACGCCTACTATACAAGTTACAATTCATATATTAAATTATTACTCGACGTTAATTTTTTTTCAAAAACAAAAGACCGCAAATACTTTTCCACCTACAACATCATTCCATGCTTCGCATACACCATACTGCCTGATATGAGTAGTCCGATGAATATTTTCTTCTAATCACATCGCTTCAAACATCTCATCGTACACA
Source organism: Rubia tinctorum (assembly GCA_032355605.1). Lineage (NCBI taxonomy): Eukaryota > Viridiplantae > Streptophyta > Magnoliopsida > Gentianales > Rubiaceae > Rubia > Rubia tinctorum. The sequence continues at coordinate 10,494,031 of JAULKM010000008.1, forward strand.
TCATATAAGGAGTCATTCTATGTTTCATTTTCCAATGACTCTGTGATTAGGGGGCATATGGTATACAAATGACCTACCAAGGTTAACTTAGTTAAAGCTAAGCATGCTAAGTGATCATTTCGGGAAACTACAGTAATTAGCCCAACTTTCCACGGTTTAACCATAACAACACCACCAACTGGTATATCACAAAAATAACGAAAGATACCACTCACCACTATGCCCTATTAATTAGATCATGATCATACCATCAAACAACTATAAACAAAGAGACGAAATACCGAAAGAAGTAAATGACAATCACACACACATATATGATGTCATGCTGACTTGAGCGTTAGAACTTTCTCCCCGAAATAAACCCGGGGACATACGTAGATGCTCGAGGAGACAGAAACTTGGCGTAAGCTGATTCTAGGCATTTTTCATTCAAAATGGATTCCCCACATCAATTCATGTCTCGATTGATAATTAAATAAAATTATGTAAGAATTAATAAATTCTTATTATAATGCGTTTTGAATTAATGGATAAATTTAGTTATCGCATTTGTTTTCCCTAGACCTAATTGTACATCACTATGTTCATGCATGGCTACCAGCACATTATTACTTTTAATCTTGGCTACTCTTTTCGCTCCAAAGTATTTTTCACCATTTATCTGTTGGATTGAGGTCAAGACTGCCGGACATAATCACGGTACATGAGGATCACTTCATCCTAGAGAAGGTGTTCCATTTAACCATCAAAGCAAGCAGGACATTGCGTTACGGATTAGGAGCAACTCGAGTTCTATCCCCTAATAAATGATGGTTTTCAAGTCTCTGTAAGTCAGGTTTGTGTGGAACAAGATTTGTTACACCATGTTGGTGTGGTGTGGAGCTCAAGTGAGATGCTCACCCCACTTACTCTCGGTGAGCCAACCATGTGGGATTTTCATCTGACCTTGTAATGAATAAGTTTTGTTCTCATTTTATTTTTGGTGTTCTATAGTTTATCAGTTCATCAATTGTAATAGAAGATAGACTAGAATAGCACTTGTTTATCGGCTAAAATGGAATAGACTATCAGTGGTGATTGTGCAAGCAATCGACCGCAAATTGTAACACATTCCTATATTTTATTGAGAAATGACCGACTCTTTGTTTAAAAATAAAAGGCATTTCTCACACTTTATATAAGAGTTTGTCTCTTGAAAGACGGTCTTTCCATAAGTCATGGAAAGACCAACGTTTAAAGTGTAAATTAGAATAAATGAAGATAAAATTTTCGGGTTGCATGAACCTGGTTATAAAATTTATAACTACTACACGTTGCATAATAAAACTTTAATATAGCAACAAAGACCTTTTACCTTTTATTATTCTAATTAAACTCCGTTTTTCTATAAGGTTATGGAAAGATCGCCTTTCCCAAAACTTTGCCTTTATATAATGTTTCAATTTTAATTTCCTCTTCTACTTCATCTATTTCCGTACTAATTATTTTTGGTTTTATTTCTACTGCGAAATAAATACTACGAAGAAAGACTACTTTTCTGTAAACTATTGAGGATGGAGATTTGGGACAAAATTGGAAATAGCAGAAGAGAAGTTGCATTTATTGATGGTACGTGGAGAATTAGATGAGCGTCACGTGAACAAACAGAGGCATTGTCATTCAATGTACTTCTTCTAGCGTATTTAATTTGGAGCATCTTTTGGAATTAAATCGGTACCCCTGGTGATTGGTTGGAGAACATGTATGAAATCGGTACCCCTGGACTGAGAAAAGGGCGCTGCTGAACGGCAGAGGACTACTGAATTGAGAACGACCGGAACCGCCAATGAATAGAACACCGGAAGATGCTAGAAGATGCCGGAAGATGTTGGATTAGTAATTGGGGGATTCCGGTCGTCGGGATGGATTCGTCGGAATTGGGGATGCGGATTATGTCGTCCGAATTTGTTCAGTTTGGACTGAAAATAGATTTGATGGGCTGATATTGGACCTTAATAGTCTAATTCACATGAAGCACACCTAACTAATAACACATCAATTTTTTTAAAAATATCATCAAATAAAAACTATAAATCATCAAATTTAATAATATACTAAAATATTATCAGATTAAAATAGTCAAACCTCAAAATAAAAATAACACAACATCAAATGAAAACATTAAATATACACGTCAAAATAGTTAAACATCAATTAAAATTACTAAAAATACACGTCGAATTTTAAATAATTTAAAATAAAATAAACAAACGTCAAATGAAAACATTAAAAACATCAATATTAAAATTTATAATGTCAATTTACACTATTGAAACGTCAAGAATACATCAAATAAAATCTAATATTAAAAAATAAGGAACATTAATATCAATTTAAAAAAATGACATGATGAAAAGCTAACACATCAATCAAAAAGAAAATATATGTTAAAACTTCAAAATTAAGATAGTAAAATATCTCAAACTAGTGTTGAAAATATACATTCCATTGTTGTTGCATTTGAAAAAACTATTTGGATGTTCCACTTCTATCCACTGATGTTATTATTTTTTACATAATAATTTACAGATATAAGATGATGCATATCACTTGTGTATATTACAGATAAACAAGACATAAAACATCATACACTGACAACTCAAAATTGAAAGAATTCAATGAATCATCACAAACAACCAATAAATATAAAATTAGCATATAAAAGTGGAAAACTTTAATTTGAAATTTTGCATTAAACTGTGAAAATGTCAATTGTTATAACTATCGAACCGTCAAACATCATTCATTACAAAAGGGTTCAAGTCCCCTAAAAATCGCTAACATAAAAACTGAAAAGATTCAAAGCAAGCTAAAACATCAACAACAATCAATCCCCTCAATACTACCAATAACAATCAACCATCATAACTGAAAAATCAATGTCAAACAATACATCCTAAACAATCAAATTCTATTTTCCCCGACTTATTTCCTTTAGCCGCTGGCTAATTCACAGATTTGCCTTCTCCTGCGGGTTTTGAAGAGAATAACTCTCTGACTGCATCAACACACAGATCAAAGGTCGACTATGGTTCTCCGTTCAACGGAACACCTTCAGTAGTATGATTTCTCAAACCATTTTTCTATTAACTCATCAATAGCATCGTGGAGCTCTGACTTGGAAAATATTCCCGCGAAACGAATATGAAACATCAAATACAGTAATTAAAACATCAATATCTGAAATTTAAAAAATCACAATAACACACATAACATCACTTACAACTATATTGAGAAACATCGAATACAATATTTCAAATTTAAACATCAATATCAAAATTTAAAAACATCAATAGTACACACTAAAATATCAAAAGAACAAAACTAAACATCAGTTGCATAATTAAATATGAAAACACCAAAAGTATCAAACACTGAAATTATAACATTACACAAATACCCATAAAAAATACTTAGAGCTTAAACATGAAAGATCAAAGATAAAATCTAAAACATCAATAACAGTATCTAAAACATCACAACTAGAAAAAAAAGTTACCGTTCCTACTTCATTCTCAATTGTACCAACAGTGAGCAAGTGTTCTCAGACATCTAAGAAACAACAATAATAACACAAAAATTAGGACAAATAGTAATAAAACCCTAAGATATCACACACAATCAAAACAACAAAACTGAACATCAATTACACACTTAAAACACTACAAGCATCAAATACAGAAATCAAAACTTCACACCAACGTAGATAACAATACTTAAAACCTAAACATCAAACATAAAATCATAAACATCAACAACAATATCTAAAACATAACATTAGAAAAATAACAAAATTTACAGATCATCATTCCTTATCGATTGCATCAACATTGGGCAAGCGTTCTTAGACATCTAAGAAATGGCAACAACAACAAAATATCATAAATCGTAACAAAACCCTAAGATGTCACACACAATTAAAACTGAACATCAATTGCACACTTAAGCATGAAAACACCACAAGTATCAAACGCTGAAATTAAAACATCATGCCAACACAGATAACAATACTTAAAACCTAAAACTTGAAACATCAAACTGAAAATGAAAAACATCAATAACTGTATCTAAAACATTATTGCTGAAAACTAAGAAAACTTACAAATCGTCATTCCTTTTCGATTGCAGCAGCAGTGTGACAAGTTTTCTTAGACATCTAAGAAACAACAACAACATTACAAATACTAGCACAAATCCGTAAGAACAACTCACAAAATTAAAAAAATTGAGAAATTCCCAAATGTTACTCAGTATAACGTACACCAAGCCTAGAATATCACATGAACCAAATAAAGTAAACAAAAATAGAAGAAAAAAAACAAAATATACATAAAAAATCACAGCGAAGATATTACATGTGAAGATAAACACAAAATGAATGTCTAATTGTGTTGGATCACCAGAAATAAAAGCTAAAACCAGAAAAATTGCCGAAAAATGAAGCGCAACTTCCCTGCGCTCATTGCAAATCACTAGCACGAGAAATATGGAAGAAAAATGAAGAAAATGAGGGTAAAATTGAAGGAAGATGAAAGAGAAATGGAAAGGAGAGAGAAGAAGAGGGTAGTTACGCAAGAGAAGAAATGAGAGGAGATAGAAAATGACAGAAAAATGTGGGAGAAGAAGATGAAAGATTGATATTTATACTAGACTTAAATGTAAACTAACAAAATTTTCTATCCGGCCCCTAAACTTTTAAAAGTTTAATTTAAAACCCCATGTTGAATTCTTTGTAACTTAATTCCTGGTGTCATATCGTTTTATACCATACTTTGTCTATATAAAGATGGAATTTTACGTGACTAAATTATTACCGAATGGGCTTAAAATTAGAGTTGTTGAGTATTTACTCTTTCCTTTTCCGAGCGGTGGGCTGGCCATCTCGACCCACCCATTAATAGCCGGGTTGGGCTGATGCTGTCAGCAAGTTGACCGTATAGTTTTTATTTGCTATTTTAGTCTAATCAGAAAATAATTAGTACTAAAAAGGAAAAAATAATTAGCGAAATCAAGGTGTTTTATACATTAGATCATAATCCTTTTGTATAAAGTGTCCCCATACTTATCTAAAAAGAAGGTGTCCTACATACTAATTCTTCTTTTGGTAAAATAATTGACGAGTGAGATTAGTGTTATAATAAGATGACTATTAGAAAAATAATTATTTATCAAAAGAAAAGTAATGGATAGTGTAATGTACTTCGTATATAAAATTGGGATCATGTGAGAACACCTATATTAGGTGAGAACATTCACTTATGTGCGAACAGTTCCTGATCATTGATATTGATTTAACCGCATCAACTATTCAGATTTAAAAATATCCTGACCATTAAGTTAAGCACTTACAGAATATATTAGAAGCGAATATCTGCTGACTCATCTTTACAGTCTGCCTAGCAAGCTTCGCGATGATTTCGAAGCACTTGTGATGTTGCAAAACATGATTTTTCGTGATGTTATCAAAGCTTTCAATATCCTGACCATAAAATTTAGCAACATCAATGATATGATAACGCTTTCAAAGCTTCGTCGTCTTGCAAGACGTGCTAAACAAAAGTGTGATCATCAGCGCATGTAAGGGAGGCAACAATACATGATCAAAGCGATTGGTCACCTGAATTACGCAATTCCCATCTTGACCTTGTGCTAGGATGCACACAGATTCCATTATCTCATTTATGATGATTTCCGAAAGTTTGGATCGATGTTATGTTCCAGACCACCAATATTTTTAGAAAATGGCATTATTAGATTATAACTCGTAGGTGATTTAACCATTTTTTGTAAGTGATTCAAATGAAACTTATACATATGTTGACCCAAATAACTTGGTGCTTAGATTATAACTCGTACATGTTTCAATCGTATCTTATAAGGGTTTCAGATGTAACTAGTAAGTTTTCTTTTATAATTTATGTGTGCTACGAAAATGACTTGGTGCTCAGAGTATAATTCGTAGGTGCTTTAATTGTCGCTTGTAGTTCTTCAAATGTAATGCTTCTTTTATAACTTGTGTGCTATAAAAATAACCTGGGTCTTAGAGTACAACTCGTAGGTGCTTCAATCAACACTAGTAAGTACTTCAAATGTAAGTTATATGTGCTTATTTTATAACTTGTTTGTTATGAAAAAAAATTGGTGCTTAGAGTACAACTTATAGATGTTTCAACCGTCACTTGTAAAAGCTTTAAATGTAACTAGTATGTACTTCTTTTATAACTTATCACTAGTGTAGGAGAGGCTTATTAAAGGCGGTTATATCGGCAATTTAAAAGCACTTTCAAAGTGCCTTTAATGGTTCTACCTTTGATCACTCCAAAAAAGGCGGTTGAAATAAACGCCTTTATTAGGACCGAAAACAGTTTCCGAGTTCGGAAATTATTTCTTACCTTCCAAAAAAATGGTTGCCGGAAACCAATCAATTTTCGGCAGTAGGAAAACCCAGAACAACACCCCAGAACAGCAACAATCATTCTAACAATGACGATAAAAAGAACAGCGAAAAGAACAACAATGACACGTGACTTCCTTCGGCATCAATGAGTAGGTCATCCCATCTCCGGCGGAGGCTTCGGCGGCGACGCGGTGGAAGGAATCTCCAGTAAGCTTTCACGGAGAGCGGCAGATGCAAACGACAAGCTCGATCAATCTTCAGCAAGCCTTTGGCGGTATCGATTGATCTCCACGACGAATGGCTTCACAACGAATGGCTTCACGGTTTCCGTTCCTTTTTTATCACTGCTTCACGGAGGAGTGGTGGGGTTGTGCATCAGGGTCGTGTGGCGAGCATCGGTACCCGGAGGCAGAGACAAGGCTGACGGAGGTCGGTTTAGAGGCCTCAATGAGAACCCTAGACGAGCGGAGGGGTGGAGTGGGAGGTGGAGCTTAGGCGGCGAGGGTTGCTGAAGGTGGGTGGAAGGTGACGTGAGGCAGGGGCTCAACGACGAAGGGAAGGTGAGGCGGTGGAGGGGTGGAGGCGCCGATGATGAGGTGTGGTGTGGAAAGAGGAGATGGACGATAGGGTTTCAAATTAAGGTGAGAGGAATGAAAATAGGGTTTAGGCGGGTTGAAGAATGAAAATAGAGAGAGGAAGGGTTTGGGCCAAGAAATGGATAAGTATGGGTTTTAGTCCATTAAAGGCGGTTCTACCTTAAGAACTCCCTTTAAAATTAAAAGGTGACCTAGGAAACAATTTCTGAATTCGGAAATGTCATTTCTGAACCTCAATTAAAGGCGGTTCTGCCTTTAATTGATTTCCATTAAAGGCGGAACCACCTTTAACCAATTTAGAACCGCACTTAAATGGATTTCCGAACTTTAAAATGCTTTCCGACCTCAATTAAAGTCGGTTCCAATGGAACCGCCTTCCTACGCTGCCTTTAATAGAGCTTTTTCCACTAGTGTATGTATGCCATGAAAATAACTTGGTACTTATAGTATACCTTGTAGGTGCTTCAATTGTTACTTGTAAGTGCTTTAAATGTAACTAGTAGGTTTTTCTTTTATAACTTACCTATGCTACAAAAACAACTTGGTGCTTTAAGTATATTTCGTATGTTTTTCAACCGTAACTTATAGTTTAAATGTAATATGCAGGTGATTCTTTTATAATTTAAATGTGCATAAAAATGACTTGGTACTTATCGTATAAATTTAGGTGGCTCAACCATCACTTATAAATGCTTCAAATGTAACATGTAGGTCCTGAAATTGATTCTCAGTGCACGTATAAAGGGCATGTAGCTGTGAGAAAAAAAAATACTCCCGCCGTCCCACCAGTAATGGCATATTTACTTTTTCAAAGTCAAATTTGATAAACTTTGACCATAAATATGAATTATTATATATAATAAATATATAATGTGAGATATTGTTGAATTCATCTTAACATATATTTTCTAAATATCAATTTTTTATGTAAAATTGGTATGTGTAGTTAGAGATATTAATGGTCAAACATGATCATTGAAGACCGTGAAAAAGCAAATAGGTAATTACTGTTGGGACAAAGGGAGTAACATTTATATCCAACATTAATATATGCACACATCATTAGTGATTCTTACATATATTTACAACACCGATCATTATCTAAAGAGCAATCAAAGTTCCTCTACTACATATTTATATTTATAATGATTTTACTTCATAGTTTACACCACTAGCTTGATGGTTAATGTTTCCTATTTCATTACTCATGGCTAATGTATACTATTCACCTTAGTATTTTTATTGTACTAGGAAATTATGAAGAACATAACCCTATAAATAGTCATCTCATTGTGCCCATTTTACAATTCTGCAACCTCATCCTCTGCAACTTTTTCAAGTGTATATGGTATTTCAGAATAATCCAGCATTGGTAATAGTCGTGGTCCATCACCGGGTATTCTAGTGCCAAAGGATAAAATTGAGGGAGTAGACATGATTCAAACATGAAGGCCATTGTGTTATCTATTTTCTGAGGTCCGACATCATTACCAAGAGCAATTGTAGATTTCTAACCAAATGGACAAACTTCAGCCTGCCAGAGGAGTTTCATAAATTATAATAGTAGCATAGAACGTGTTTTATGCACTTGTTTCTAAAAAATAAACATGCCTGAGACTAGGTTTAGATTGTTTTAGACCTCCCTTTTGAGACTCTGACCACAACTGTGACTGCTTTTTTTTTTATTAAGAGCTTCAAAAATATGTTGAGTGTTAATATCTACACCTAAAAGCAAGCAACCAAACCCAGGATGTGAATAATACCAACCAGCAACCATCTCAGGTCTGCAACATAACCAAGAGGAGGTAAGAAACACATGGAAATAATTGTTAAATAAAATGAGAATTCCATCAAGAAATCACCATCAATAAAATGGCCATACACCACATAGCAGTTAGAATCACCGTTAGAGTTCAAAGTTCACATACAATATTGATTAATAAGCACATGAAATTAGACTATAAACTTCTAGTTACTTTACAATTTCGTCAGGCGTGGGTTGAAAACTGGGAGAAAAAATAAATTGAAGCCTCAGAACATTAATGAATAACTCCATAAATAATATTGGTTGTCATGTTCTTCTCTCCATTCGCAAACTTTACACAGACAATGACAGAAAGAAATCTTAATGTCAACATCAGAAACATTTAGCTCCGCAAACATCCAGTCCAATAATGAAGAGAAGATTAACATAGTGCATACATCTTTCATTCACATTTTCCTTCAATGGGAGCTAACATATAGCTCTGCTTAACACTTATATACCATTTATAATAAATAAAATCTATGTTATACTGTTAGAAAATAGTAAAAAAAATCCACCAACACAAAAAGCATCATCAACGCTAACTTTTACATCCAAATTAAAAGAAACCCCATCTCAACTCCCAGAAAAAGAAAACTCAGCAAAATCTCCCCTATTGAAGAATATAATCTACAAGAATTTCAAATCACCATTTCTTCAAATAAGTCTACAATCTCACTCCAACAATCCAGTTGAGCAAATTCCAACTCAAAAAGACTACCAAAATATCACAATCCAATTAAATGGAATAATCACAAACAACATTACCGCGTCATAAGTGATTCAACAATAAAAGCAAAGGATTAATATATATCAAACTCAACATTACAAAGAATCAGAAATCTAGAGCTAGAACATATTCAAAGTGATAGGTTGTACGTACACACCACTTAGTCACTAAGATGATCAATCAAATGTGTGTGATAGAAATTACTAATGCACTAATGCTAAAAGTGCAAGCAATTGAATGTTCTTCACCTGAAATAAAATTACAACAGAAATGATACCAATATATAACAAAATCACAACTGAAATGTGCCACCTCCTTTGCTGTACTTTCCCTGACACCTTACCTCTATAGGTATTCTGATTCTCCCTGTTAATCAATTCATTAGTTCAAATTCACACTACAGAAACCCTAATCAGGCTGAGAGTGAAAAGCCCTAATTAGATTGAATAGTTAATTACCGTGTTTGAGCATCTTGGGAAGGGAGAGGGAGGATATGTAGGCTTGATCTGAGGTGTCAAGCATTGGAGAGTGGTGGAGGGTGGTCCAAAGATCCGGCACCGGTGAACCTTTGTAATCGCTCCAAAAATCTCAAATTCTTGGGGGAGGATTTTACGGGAAGGAGGGATTTATTTTATGACCTGAGTTTCAATCTTATAACCCGCAAAAAGACCCGCGAGTTCTATTAGATTAGGATTATATTAGAACCATCAGATTAAATGATTGAATTGTTGAGATTTGTTCTCACATAAATTAATGTTCTCACATAACTGGTTGTTCTAACCTGAACATACATATGTGTATATATATACATATACATATATTTGTATATATATATATGTATATGTATGGGGGAAGGTTCAGGTGAGAACGCCTCTTTATGTGAGAACACTCTTGTATTTGAGAACAAATCTGAGCCATTGAAATAGGTATCTAACAACTACAATTTTTCGCGCTTCGACAATCCTCTCGGTGAGGATATCATATCATGACGGAACATTACTATTACTTCCCCACCTATATTCCCAGGTTAGAAAACATCTAATCTAGTTCAAACATTTTTCTTTTCTTTTGGGCCGTTATTGTAATGTTACCCTTTTAAAAAAAATCTTTATTGTCACAGAGATCAATGATTAGAATTTCATGTATAGTGCTTTTTTTTTATCTAATGCCTTTTTTTAGTTTCATATTTAATTTTCTTTTTTATTTTCTTTGTACATTTAAAGCACCTACAAGTTACATTTGAAACACTTACAAGTGATGGTTGAAGCACCTATGAGTTGTAATCTAAGCACCAAGTTATTTTTGCACCTTATGTAGGTTATAAAAGAATCACCTACTAGTCACATCTGTAGCACTTACAAGCAACGATTAAAGCACCTATGAGATATACTATTAGCACCAACTTATTTTAGTAGTATAAGTAACTTAAGAACTTATAAGAATTTTAAAAAGCACCTATAAGTTACATTTGAAGCACTTACAAGCGATGACTGAATCATCTTTTAGTTATACTCTAAGCACTAAGTTGTTTTTGTAACGTTTCTTAGAATGAAAAGAAGCAAACTTACAAGCAACGATTGAAACACTTACAAGAAACAATTTAAGCACCTTTGAGTTATACTCTAAGCACCAAATTATTTTTGTAGCGCTCGTAAGAATTAAAAAAACACTTATAAGTTACGTTTGAAGAACCTTTGAGTTATACTCTAAGCACCAATTTGTTTTTGTAGCGCTTGTAAGAATTAAAAGAAGCACATATAAGATACATTTCAAGCACTTACAAGCTACGATTGAAGCACTTTTAAGTTATAATCTAAGCACCAAGTTGTTTCTATAGCGCTCATAAGAATTAAAAGAAGCACGTATATAAGTTACATTTGAATCACTTACGAGCAACGATTAGAGCACATTTATGTTATACTTTACACACCAAGTTGTTTATGTAGCACTCATAAGAATTAAAAGGAGCACGTATATAAGTTACATTTGAAGCACTTACAAGCAATGAAGTACCTTTGAGTTATAATCTAAGCACCAAATTGTTTTTATAGCGCTAGGTAGAATTAAAAGAAGCACCTATAAGTTACATTTGAAGCACTTACAAGTTACGATTGAAGCACTTTTAAGTTATACTCAAAGCACCAAGTTGATTCCGTAGCGCTCGTAAGAATTAAAAGAAACAAGTATATAAGTTACATTTGAAGAACTTACAAGCAATGATTGAATCACCTTTGAGTTATAAACTAAGTATTAAGTTGTTTTTGCAACTTACAATTCTATCTTAAGCATCAAGATTGAGATCCACATAATTTGAAGATTCTATTTGTGAAATGCTCATTTTAAGGCCTTTAGCCACAAGAAGAAAATATACAGAATTATTTTTACAGAGCAGATACATAAATCATAAAAATGTACACACGTATAAGTCATAAAAGCACAGAGATGCAGCAACTTTTGTCTTAAGGAGTAGGGTAAGAAGATTGCATTGCAAATCCCCAAATGCCTTCTTTAGCTGCAATGCCTCTTTGCATCATAATAAATCCATCCTGTCCCCAGCTTGTGCCCCAAGTTTTTTTTATCAAGGAAGCGAAAATTCACCAACCATGTAAATGTCCAACAGAAATAGGATTACTACAGACATCCTTAAATATTTTAGTCAAGTACAGCTTGGAAAACTAAGAAACACCTTAAAGCTCCGTTTGAAAAAAGAAAAAACATAAACCTTTCAACTCAGTAGCATTCGATGCAGGAAACCAGTTCTATACAAGATTAATTAGTCTCATTCATCTAAGAAAAGAATCCACATTCCAAAACTGGGCATGAAAAAACCAAGCACACAAATGTTTTTCTGAAGCAAGAAAATGCAATAGTAAAACACATGACAAATACTAATGGAAATTTATATTGTTTACATAAAAGTCTCTCAGTTTATAAACATCCCACTAAAAGTAGAATACAGTTTTCTCTGTGGAAAATGGGAAAGCTGTTAGAGTATGCAAAAAAGATGGTCACGGTGAGGTCAAATGTCTGCTTCTAGAAGGCCACTTAAGCTTCAAGTTACAAACTAACACTACGCTTTAACCAAAAAATGCCGATATATTGTCAGCCATTTTAACATCTTTCCCAAACTTTTGCAACTACGTAATGGAAAGTTAATCTTAACACAACTAATGGACCTAGTAAACAATCAGAGTGAAATATCAATAAAGATGGAAGCATCCTAAACCCTGCAAGACAAGGGGATATAGCATCCTGAACTTGAAATACTAATATATACGATGCAAGTCATGTACCTTCCTTCATAAACTAACTGGGAGTAATGTTGAACGTGAAGAACAAGTGTAAGAAAAAAAGAAGTCACCTACCCCTCATCATATATAAGGGTGAGTAGAAGTTGTTCACTGGTTTTAGTTGACAACATAGCTACATCATTGATAACCACGTTGCATTAGCAGCATCAAGTTTTACATTAAAGTTTGACCTGGGCATTTCTTGACTAAAACAAAAGGATGAAGTGAGTGCTTAAGAACCAAGTTATTCGGCACATAAAGAGAGGAATTTCTCATGAATTTGGATCAATCTTTGTTAAAATATCAGGGTCTATGATTACTAAAAAACCTTACGTTGAAGGGGTATCACTAGTCAGAAAATGATGCGCACTGACAAAAATTAATTCGAGTAAAGATTAAATCATTTTCCTAAACCTGGAATTAGTAGATACAAAAAAGAATCAGGTAGTGACTGCTCTCTATTCCTAAGAACATTATTAGACGAATATAGTTGGTACGTAAACATTTGAATTGCTTCCATAGAAATCATGAATTTTATCAGCAGAATAGGTAGGGAAACACAATATTTTCCAAAATGAGATACCTACCATAATGATCCCAGGGTCTAGGAAGACTTATCTTAAACAAATAAGTCAACTCAACCTCCATTTGAGAATATAAAACTAGGCAATATGTCTCATATAGAGTTCGAAGAAAAATACTACTCTATGTAATTCTTTAGGTTAAGCATATATGTAATCACTAAGATACAGGTCCAACTTAAACCCTTTGAAACCACAAAATGTGATCATCATAATAATACCATTGCGATGGAGTTTCAATCCACGCACTTATACACGATCATCATTGGAATTAGCAACATAAAGTTTCAAAAAGTTATAGATTCCAGTTGTATATTACTTGGAACATAATTTAGTCTAAGTTTTCGTGTTGGCAGTAACTCTACTTAGAGATTTAACCTTCTTAAATATAAAAATGCACGAAAAAACTTCAACTTCGAGATTCGGTCCAAACGGAGAGACATTATAAAAAGAGGAATTTCTTAATGTAACAAGTACAAGTTTTGATGTTTGTACCTAATGGCATGAAAAAGTTCTCGAAATCATTCAAAACCATCCTCGGTAGGGGCCATTTTATGATCCTTTTGTAACCAGCCAATATCATCAGAATGTCCTTGGAGAGTTATCCTCTCCGTGGAGACAAAACTGAAACAGAATCGAACTCAGATGCAAGTCTGTTTTAAATTTAAGTATTGAAATGAATATTATAAAATGGGCATTCTTTACCGCATAACTATGGATCGAGCACATCTAAGACAACATAATACAAATCCAAGACTTCAATGCTAATATACTAAGAAATCACAGAACAAACTTAGGAAGCGTCAACCTGAAAACACAGGATAGATTATAAGTATCCACACAAAGGTACATGTTGTATACCAAATTTATATACATGAATGTATGAGGCAAAACTTATATTCAGCACATGAAACACAAAAGATGTGGAACACTAAAATAAAAGCAAAAGAAATCTAAATTAGGATAAATAGTACATAAAAGAAAGCATGGTTTACCCCTCTAAAACATACGTAATGCCTTCGTAACTGTAACTGATTTCTACACTTTCAGTCTTTGAAGATACAATGTGATATTTGAGTTCCAAGTACAGATTTTTACTGTAAACTTCCCGTGTTTTGGATCAAATTTCCTTATTTATGTGGGAGGTGGGGGGCATTTATCAAAAACTTAACAAATGAGACATTATACAAAACAAAACATAATTTGGGTAAAAATGAAGCACAATATAAGCAAGAAAGAAATCAGTACCCCAATATCAAATGGTTCCTCCATGTGCATCTCTGAATTCATGTCACGAAATCAAGAAAATGTAGGTGAAGAATATTTGAAAACTAAAATGCCAGAACGCCAAAATGAAATCAGTGAAAAAACCCTAATTAGGAACACCAATGAAAAACAAACTACAAAACCATGAAATTGAAACAAACCTGATTGAAATCGATATAGAATCCAGTGTCTGGAGTAATTGAAGACCTAGTTTGAATCCATAACAAAAAACGTCATCCCAAAATCTTCTGGATGAACAATGGAACTGGCGGAAGGAGACGGTGAACAAACGTGAATTTTGATCCGGACCCGATTGCGTCTTTTCACCCGAATGAGGATCCGCGAATTTGGCAATTAATTAACAATTATGTTAGGTTTTCTCCTTAAATTTGAATCGTTGATATAGTTCAATCAATGGTCAGGATTTGTTCTCACATAAGTGTGATTGTTCTCACATAAGTGAGGCATTCTCACGTGATCCCAATTCTATGTATATGTATATTCTATACAAATATATATATATACACACACGTATACATACGTGTACATATTATATATATTGATAAATATGTATATATTAAACCAACGGTCAAAAGAAGGATTTTTGGACTTTCTCTAGTCCTTTATAGTTAAGTTTACAGCCCATTTCCGTTTCCTATACAGCCCACTAGTAAAAAAAATAGAGAGAGAATTTAAGTCATAAGCAAAAGACAATTGCAGTAAAACTGAACTGCCAACTCAGTTCTCCATCCACCCCTGCTGCCAGCTTCTTCCTCCAACCTCAGTTTCCATTCTTTTTCTTCTCTCCATTTTCATTCAGTAGCAATCTGGGAAGCTATGGTCTTAGCTTTTAGCTCGTCCTCCTGAAAATTTCTTTTGTTTCTCTCATTCCACGTCCTGTAAAGAATCGTAGTAATTCTCATCATCATGCAGGCTTGTTTTCTCCTTTCTGCTACCAACATTTCTTTTTTCAACATCCTCATTTTTCTTGGCATTACAATTCCTAGCCTTCTTCCTATTTCTTTCACAAAGATACAACTAGTAAACAGATGTGCAACATCCTCCTCTTCCAATTCACACAATACACACTTATGTTGATATCCTAAAACACCACGTGCCATCAATCTATCCACAGTTGGCAAGCATCCCTTCATAGGAAATACACCTCTTTTTACCTTCAACATATTAGCCAGCAGAGTTTATTTTAGTTTCATCCATTTTAAAGAAATATTGTTAGATTTTTGCTCACTAAATGCTAAGACGTTACTCTGATGAAGTCATTCAAGATCTTCTTAATTCACTCCTTCCATTGATTTCTTACTGGCACCACAGAAAATTAATAGATCATTAGCAAACAAGAGTGTGTGTATGCCAACCCTACTGCATCTCTAGTGGTAATCAATCACTCTTTTCCTATACTGTTTAGTCATTAACCTGGAAGGCATTGCATACTAATAACAAACACTAAAGGTGAAAGAGGATCACCCTGCTTCACACCTATTCTCTCTTCAAAATATTCAGTCTGTCTACCAGTTAGTGATATGCAGAACTGGGAAATCATGGTACTCCTGTTTATCCAATCCACCACCAGACTAGGAAATTTCAATAATTCCAGCCATTTAATCAGAAACTCTAAGTTTATACGGTCAAAAGCCTTGCTAGTATCTACCTTCACTACACAACTAGGTTTCATATTGTCAGTATTATAGTTATGAAGCAAATCCAGAGTCAATAATATGTTATGTGAAATGTGTCGGTCCTTCAGAAATGCACTTTGGTTTTTTACTGATCAGATCGGGAAGGTTTTCACTAAATCTATTAAAAATCACTTTTGTAATAGTCTTATAAACAACCGAGTGACATGATATTGGCTTAAAATTAGTAGCAGCTTGAGGTTTTGTAGCTTTAGGGTTAAAATTAAAACTGTTTTATTTAGGTTACAAGGTATTTATTCTCCCCTGATTTTTTTTGAACTACTCTGATCAAACTGCTTCTAGTGGTTTCCCAGGTACTCTTGAAAAACTTTCTTGAGTATCCATCTGCCCTTGGACTTTTGTTCCCATTTATACTCTATAAAGTTTTTTTAAAATTTTAGCCCCTGTCACTGGAGCAACCCGCTCTTCTTGATCTTTAACTGACAATGTTCCTCCCATTTCCACCACTTCTTCCTCAATTCTCCCAGTTTTCCCACTAATGCCTAAGTGTTTTCTAAAGTAATCCACCGTATACTCCTCAATTTTTTTTCCTGATTTGATTCCATAACTCCGTCATTGTTCAAGCTGACAATATTGTTCTTGTACATTCTACTTTTTAAGGTTGCATAAAACATTTTTGTTGGTTTGTCACCCTTTTAAGCCATTGTATCTTAGCATTTTGTTGTAAAAACTAGAATTCAGCCTCCTCAAGATTCTCTAATTCTTTCTAGTTCTCGCATCTTTAGTATTTTTATATTTGCAGTCCGGTTCAACATTTAGATCTTCTTGTGCCTTCAACCATTTTTCTTTTGTAGTATTTACTTGCCGATCTATTCCTGACAACTCCCTCCTATTTAATAACTGCAATGGATTCTCCAACCATTTTAGTCTTTCTGCCAAATCCTCCATTGTGTTTACTGATTTCATATTCAACTATTTACAATTTCTACAAAACATGGTAACAACTCCCACATGCTAAATACTTAAAACCCCTATGATTTCTCTTTTCCCATTCTTCCTAGTTTAGAATTAAAGGGAAATGATCAGAAAATATCTCAGCTTTGACCTCATGGTATGCATTTTCCGTCTCTTCCAGACATTTCAAATTCACCAAGCACCTATCTATTTTATTTTGTACCCTATCTCCTTAATCCCTCCTATTAATCCATGTATAATATTGGCCCACTGATTTTATTTCCAGCAGTAGACACTCTTCCACCACCTCATGAAAATCAATTACTTCTTTGTCATCTATTTCATTCCTTCCAATTCTATCATTCAATTCCAGTGGGGCATTAAAATCTCCCATTAAGATCCATGGTCTATCATCTCTTAATCCCTGATTTTTTATGCATTCCCACATTAGCTTTCTCCTTTCAATGGTATCATATCCATATACTATGGTTAAGCATATTTCCTTGTTCCTTCCCTTAATCTTCATTTCCACATCAATCCATTGCTCTCCCACATTTATCACATTTACTTCCATATAATCCATCCTCCAACATAACCAAATTTTGCCTCCCTTCAGAGTACTTCCATTTTTCAGTATTTCCAAGACAAGACCATTATTACCCCAGATTTTTTCAAAAAAAATTTCTACCTTAATTTTTTTCCAACAACCCGAGACAACAAACATTATTCTCCATACAAAAATTTCCAATTTTCCCGTGTTTATCACACTTATTCAAGCCATGGATATTCCAACATACTATTTTATCATTCATAAGGATCAAGTGGATTAGATAGCAAGTTGTACCAGTACCTATTTCACGGATCCTTCCCTCATTTGCTCTCCCTTCCTGATTTTGCAATTCTTATCCCTTCAGTTTCTGCTCCTTATACCCTCCTGTCTGTTTTGTCAACTCATCATTTTCCTCCTCAGTTTTCTTCATTGTAGACATTTGTTTCTCCTTTACTAGCACATAAATTTGATTCACTCTTACTTTATCTTTCTATTTTTCCTGCATATCTCCTTCTTTTGTCCATACAAATCACATCTGCTCCATTTGATAGGCCTCCATTCATATTTAATCTCCTGGCTGATGATCACCTTTTCTCATTCAGAAACTGTATTTTCTCTGGCAAACTATCACTGATTTTCATCTCTATTTTTACCCGGCAAATATCAGTCTATCCTTCTCCTTTGTCACTCTTTCTAAACAGATTGGTTTTCCTATGTGACTTACAATCATACTAATCATTGTCGTTTCCCAATAAACTAGAGGTAGATTTGGTAGTAATATTCATACAAGAACTGCATTTGGTTATTCCAATTCACAATTTGGATCCCAGGATTGCAACAAGACAGGTCTATTATCAAAGAAAACAACTCTGGATTCTAGCAATTCTTCCCTGACACATGTACTTTGACGTTTTACCAAAAAAATACCAGGTTTTAGCTTCACTACCTTGGTAATAACTTTTCCCAAATTCTGAAATAATATCCTTTAATCACTTTGAAATGAGGATTGCTACACATGACTCTGCATACCATCATATCTTCCCATTGTTTAATACTTTCCCGTACATCTTCCTGAGTAATCTCCCTCTGATGAGACGTCAAATACATGTATTTTTCGAAACATTTAACATCTCTTTTATTATCTTTTTGTTGGAAGATTTCTAGATTTAGATAGGTTTACATCATAAGGGGTTTGGATAACCGTTTTCGGTTTTCGTATCTAAATCCTTCATTTTGTAACCTAGTTTGTGTCTAATGGATTTTTGGACCCTACAAGCATCTAGATTCCTTTTTTTGAGCTTAATTTGTAGATTGCTCGTAAGCACTTTGGAGTGTTTTATTGAAGGCCATTTGAAAGGATGGTAGAATATTGAAGGCCACGAGTCAAAACGTGGTAGAAGATAAAATGGTCGGATAAGGAAGACAAAGAAGCGGATGAATTGTGATCGGGAAGTTTGAACCAAATTATGGAAACAATATGAGAAGAACCAACCTCTGAGGGTTGTACCATTGGATTCTTCTTTTCGAGCACTATAAAATTGACTACAAGAACTCTCAAAACGGATCAACGGTTCACCCATAGCGACGGAAGTGAGAAGAGAAGACCAGTTATTTTGAAAATTGGTAGAAGATGGGCAGGATCTTCACTCTGGCCTTGTCAAATTAACACCGTCCATGGCCACTGACCGTGTCAAAGAGCTGAACAGCCATTTTATTGCTTTTCCCTTTTAATTTTTAGCCTATAAATACTCTCACTTTCTCCCCCATTGAAGAACGAGATTTCTCCTCTTCAAAACCCTAGTTTGCATTTACTCTTCCATCTTTTCATATTTTCTCCAATGTTTACCATGGATTTTTATGCTTTTGTTATGGGTTTAGCTAATCTAGGTTAAATATACTCTTGGGTGCAATTGGTAAGCATTTCTAGTATGAATTTGTGAGATTTGATTTCTCCTAGTTTGTGCTTTGATTATCAAGTATATTTTGTGCTTCTTGTGTAGTTAATGCATGATTTATACTATGATGATCAACTAGTTGATGATCAACTAGTTGATGATTGTGGGTTAATTATTTGCTAGGTTTTTGTCAAACCCGAGATACTTTGGCTTTTTGTCGATGTGATTATCGTTAGTTGATGTTAGGTTATAACTAGGCGTGACAACTAATTATGATTATTGATTGATGAAATTTCTTAGACTTGAGATGAATTTGAATGAGTTTGACTAATTATCAATGTGGCTCACTAATAACGATTAGCATGAAGGCCGATCCTCGTAGTCGTTATTAGTAGATATATTTGTGCTATCCCGATATTTCTCGCTTGTAGGATATTGTGTTAGTTGTATTGGTTCTCCATGTGTATTTCTATTCTAGGGGAAGTCTATGACGCCGATCGTCTAGGGTGACCCAAGGGTAAGGGTTATTGTGTGGTGTCGATCGCTCACTTTAACTATAACCTAGGAGAGGCGAGAAATATCTTTATCCGAAAGGTGTTGATAAGTTCTCCACAATATTTGGTTAATGCATAAATATAGGATAATTATTCGATGATCAAATGATAACTAGAAATGTAAACCAATTGCGCCGAGGACTCGTTATCCTCTTAATTACATCTTCCGTGCTAGTGTGTTTGTAGTTATATTGTTTCATCTAATTGTTGATTAATTTAAATATTTAAAGTAGTCGTAGTATTTTCTAAAATCAAAACCCCACACTTTGTTACCACACACGTAAAGTGACTTATTCGTGTGCTTTTTAACTACGTTTAACACTCGATAAAACCCCCTTTTCCTCATGGATGACCTCGACTTGCTACTATCTACTTTCTAGTAGTTATCCGCAATTAGGGACTATAAATACTATCTTTGGGAGGAACAACGATGGCCTTCCAGTATTAATGTCCTAAGTGACAAAGAATGAATTTAGATTGGGTATTCACGGTGTAGGTTCTGGTGATCCATACTACTCCTGGGGTTTAATTAACTGCCCGTGTCCGCAGGTTTATTTACCCCGAGAGTGAGGACCAATGGTGGTAGTGAAAGTGCACCTGTAACTATACCCGGAGGAGGTGAGAGTTTATGGAGGGGGCAAAACTAAGGGGTGACAGACAAACAGAGTTCTCGGGGAATCAAATCTCTCAGCATCGTGTGATAGAGCATTAGATAGAAAATTTCTTATACGTGGATACGAGTCGAGGATCAAATCTAACTGTTTTACATGTGATGCAAATTCCCCCAAGACCTTTATTATCATATTTACTTCGTAGTTTATATTTTCATGTTCTTATTTGACAGTTTAATCATTTCAAACAAATCCCTCATTTTCTCTATTCCTGACACACACACTTGGTAATGTTTTTGTATGAATTACGTGACTCTATCTTTTAAATCCCTTGGTCTCTGTGGACGACACCTAATCTTACCAATAGCTACTTTCTAGTAGTTAGGATTAAAGTAGGGAGCAGCATATAAATTTCATCATTGGTTTTAAGGGCTCGAGTTTTCAACGATTGTCATGTACTCAACACACATTGACTTCGATTCTCATTTTTTTTCATGAACTTGTGGTGTCTGGCAACCAGGTTGTTTCTCATGTTCCTTCTTCTTTTTTAGTGTGTTACATTAGTGTTTGTTTGTAGTAATGACTATACCCACTCTAACCAAGCATGTGAATTGCATGTTTGTTGCTAGCAGCTTGCCAACTAGTCTCTAGCATAAAATAGTTTAACAATTTGTGTATAAAAATCTATAACTCTATTATTGTCAGAAGCAAGTCCTATTCTTTTAATTTAAGATGCTCTGGGATTATAAGAATTGGGTATAATCAATTATCTTAACTGAAAAATTGGATTGTAAAATTTATGACACAGCTGATAAATATTGCAAAGGGACCTGCACGTATGGAAATTCGATAGAATTTATTCCAGACCTTAATGGGACCAACACAGTGTCACTTTTTCCGAGCATTTATCCATGAGTCCCATGACCGACAGATCAGAAATCTCCTAGATTTTATGCGTAATAATCTTGTTTAAGAAAATATGAGAATATTCATTTCAGGATATTGATTAGGCTCTTCAATAAAATATCCCAGATGTCTATGCAATCCCACTATGGTGCCTCCAAAATTAATAGTTGAGGATATTTTATTTTGTCGTAATTGTAACTCTCTCTCTGGTACACTGGCGCCTGGTGGATTGAGAACAAAAAGTAATGTGGACAACATTGTATAATCATAAAAAAATTATAGTCAAATTTTCATAACATTTTAAAATTATAAATAATTAAATATTAACTTTGATAAAAATCATAGTGTATATATATAATTAAAAATATTTATCCCTTGCATATTATTCAATAATTTTAATGAGCAAAAATTTAATTTATTGGCATCTAATATAATAATAGAAATAATTTGTTGGAAATGTTGGTAGAAGGAATCAAACTCGCATTCATGTACTAGTGCATTAAGGGGTCGTTTGCGATGGTGAAAGTCGAATATAAACGGTGTGTTTCACCTGCTGTCCCTGGAACTATCGCGCTTCATGCATGTTGTTGGACGGTGATTTTAAACCGCTGTAATTGTCATCCATGACAGTTCAAACCATTGTGGGTTGTTATATGATAACAGTCGTGTTACATTTTTGAGATTGGAAATGTGGCACAACATGTCGCTCGATCTATAATTTTGAAATTGGAATTATGCTCCCAGAATGGGCAAACTAAGGAGGTCATCTAGTATGTTCTGATTTCATAATGACATCTTGAGTAATATCAATGCTAGATTGACCAGTAAAATACATTTTTGATATTGGAACATGATGTTGGATTAGTGTGAGACGGTGGTCTGTTTCGAAATTGGGAAATGAATTGGATACATTTTCATAGTTATGTTCCTGTTTCACTGGTAAATTTGGAATAGTTGCTGAAAAGTAATATGTCACTGATGAAAGTGTTACAATTTCGGAACATGAGTTGGTATAATTTGCAAACCAACATCCGACAGAGGATTTCGTCTAAAATTGTGGTTTTAGTTGAATGTTTTTACCTATATGCTATTAATTAATTCATTAATCATGATACAATGATATAAATAGTTTCATACAAGAACATGTATATAGTATAACTATTTCTATACATAATTCTACCATTATTTTAGATAACTGTGATATCCCTAAACATCAAATGAAAATGCATTAGAGCTACTCTGGGTCTTCAAGACACACATAATGTCACATACCCAGTTAGAGGGTATCTATGATTATGCTGTGTGTATGGAATCGAACGATGTTGGTGTGTTGAGTTTCCTCTCGTTATCTTCAATTTCTCGATTGTGTATGGTGTTGTATTGCCAGCGGGTAAAATCTGAAACCAAAGCGGTGAACACTGTTGTTCTTTTCTCTAGAGATCGAGCAGAACATAAGTACTTTGCATATAGTTTTCAAACAAAAGTACGAAAAAAACTATACTAAATAAGTACTTTACCTCTAAACGGTATTCCTTTTATATAGCCCATTGGTGTTTTCAAACCACTTCTTCATATCACCTTTCCATGACGCGTTAATGTATGAGCACCTCTGATTATATAAGAGAGAGTTTATACGTTCGCATATACTTTGAGAACACAAGTACAACAAAGAGTAGTATAATTAAGTACCTTACATTACCTTTTATTACGGGAAGACTAGGTCATACCAGCTGATACTATTGAGTAGTTGTGCGAACAGCTCCTCCGGCTAATGCCTCTACAAATAGTATTGTAAGGAGAACATGATATAGGGTTTTCGTAATAATGTTTGATCCCTCATTTTTTGTTCCATTTTTTAAACAAAACATACCAGTAAATTCTATGGAGCAGTGATACGCATACACATCCTACGTCCAAATACTATCCATAGCATAGGTCATAAGACATGTGTGCCCCCTACGACTCGATCGCTTTGGTCTGTGTATCCTACTCAAGAGAGGAAACACAAAATGAGGGATTTAATCTTATTACAAAACCCCCATATTAAGCTCTCCTAACAGCTGTTTAGCAATTTTTATGTACTTTGTTCAGATTCAATATCCTAAATCCTAAACCCAGATGTAGCAAATTCAATATCTTTCTATGTTCTAGCAACTGTTTTGTACCTTTGTAATAAAGCTGTAGGTGTTGATGTATGTTGTAAAACATTTTGTATCAAACTTGACACCACATGTGGTAGTGATTGAAGAGCCTAACACCAGAGTCCATATTCCTGAAATTATAATAGTAAGAAATATGTATATTACGTTGATACTTTCTATGGCTTCTGAGAATGGTTAATGTAGTGAGGTAAATGAGGTGCGCACTAACAGAAGAAGGAAAGTTTTGAGAAAAGGGAGGTATCTTAGTGCCATCAACTGTGTTTTTCGTATGCTTTTTTTTACTCATTATGTAGCTGACATGATAAGAACTAATGAAATGTAATTCAATCCTCGCGCAACTGAAACGTATTCATGTATTGACGGTTTGAATTATGAAATTGGAAATTAATGTTTATGTTCCATATATGATAAGAATAAGTAAAAGGCGGCTCAACCGCCGAACATTTAATAGTTTTCAATGCGGAGTCTAGCTTTCCAATTTTCGAACCTGAACCAGTTAAAAAATATTTAACCTAGATACATTAGTAATTAGATATATTTGAAAGCATTATAACTGACAAAAAGTCTTATAACCTGTAGCGATAAGTCGATATGTATTCTGAAATCGGAATATGGTTCTTATGCATTCTCATTAGATGTTTGTTAGAAAACCGAATAAGAAGTAGTTATTTTTTGAAAATATATATTATTTTAAAGTTCAATATTGGTTGTTAGGAAAGCCACATGCGGAAATAAAGATCCAACAACATCGTTCTTATTCGGAAGACTTGTTTGATATTATGAGGGTTTGACACAGGTCTGTGGAATCGAAAATCATGAATTTTAAATTTCCATTCCCTGCCTAAGCGGAGTATGTTTCACTACCGGAACTTTGTTGATGCCCTTTTACAAAAGGGGACCTTCGTGAAACCTGATCTACATTTCTTGTTCAGATATAAATAATTGTGTTGAAACCAATGAGAAAATATGGTACACTTTATATTCAGATTGGGATTGCACTTGAACATTTGAAGGTATATAAAATAGATAAAATATATATTGCAATCCGATGAGAACCATATTTTATTTTGTCCTAACTAAGTTTTCCGTGGACATCCCACTTTATCTTTCCTTTAAACTTCCACTTGACAACATTTCCATGAGAATCCAACAAAAACCCATCCTAGTGTTCAGTCCTTGTTAGAAATATTTAAAACTTGCATTCTTCTCGGGTAACCCAGAATCATCATTGATATATTGAAGTGGAACATCTTCGTTTCCCCTAATGTAATGTTTCATGGATTCTTCATCCATGAAAGTTTGCTTTCCCTCCACCACGATGTCCCAGTTATTGTCAGTGGGATCTTTCACATAGAACACCTGATGCTATTGTTGAGCCATTTTGAATGGATTTACGCAAAATCCCCATTTCCCACGGTTAACCAAGGTAAGGCCTAAAGGTTCCAACCTAATACTGGTGGACTCGTTCACCCAATCATTATTGAAAACAAAACATTTCAAGGTCACATAATTCAACTCCTATGTTTATATAATTGTACCAAAGTAACTCGTTCGAGTGTATCCCCCATCAGGGTCGTTCCTGTTGGGTACATGTAGCACCTCAGATATTAGTGATACTCCTTTGTTTTAAGAAACTCCTTTAGAATCCTACTGCCTTGTCCCTGAAGTATATTTGTTGATGTCAAGACCATCGAAGGAGGTAACAGTGGTTAATAGTTGCCGAGACAACCACTTCACTTTTTTTTCGTGGTTTACGCTGCTTACAAAGTCCCTTAACCAAGTCATGAATCCTCTCGTGTACAGATTGAGAACTTGTATGTCATTCAATTTACTATTTTGTAACCTTATCTCGACATGTGTATGTCCACATATGGCCCAACTTCATCGTGGTTACAGAGAACGTACATGTGAGTAGAATTCAGGTCGGCCGTCGACGTACTTAGTAAATGGTTGTGTTATAAGCTTTGCCCCTCTGTCCTTCCTGCATTCCTTGACTTTGGTACCCAATGGATTGAACATCCTTCAACACTACAATAAACAACACTTATTACCTCAGTTCCAGAGGGCTTTTACCTCGGATTTCAGCCCTCTAAAAATCAAGGTAAATGTGGGTGTAGGAAAAAGTACATTTTTTTACCTCGGTTCGGAACCAAGGTAAAAAAACTAATTTTTACCACAGATATGGACCGACATCAACAATTATGTGTGCGATGTCGATTCAAGAAAGATGATCGATGATAGGTGTTCGCAGCTGCAACATCGTGCTAAACGACATCGGCCTGCATATGGAGCAACGACGTTGATAGAAAGAAGTCAGACGAGGGGACAACAATTAGTGGGACGTTGAAAATACCGAGGTTGCTGATAAATGAGGACGACATTGTGGATAAGGGTCCGCGACATCGCATTCTTCTAGCCAGCACCATAGTGCATGCTGACGTGGAAGGCGGTTCAATACGCCGTCATTTTGTTTTGGGTGACGTCGCCAAAAAGCCACCAGTTTGTGTGATGTCGGTTTGGTTTCGTTGCTCTATTGGTCTGTGCGACTTTGGGGAATAGTCTCAGAGAAATCAGTTCTCGGATATTATAAAATATAATAATTGATTGCACAAACATTTTTAACGTGTTACCTTATATTTGATTTAATTTTGAATTACACAATTATTTTGATCGTCGTCATTCTTTACATGTTACTTAATGTTTCACAATTCGTGAAATATTTACAAATCAGACGACAATCAATTATCGTGCAACTTATGTCAAAAACATGGAAATCTAAGGAACACACAAAACTACAATAATGATGGCAAATACGTGTTAGAGTATATTAAAATACATGAGGTTGGTATGAAATTGAAACATCAATTAATTTATTGAACCTAAATTGTCCACATTGCATGCTGGAAGTCCATCAATAACTCTCTATGTCCTATTACAAAGAACAAACATGATACAAAGTTGATGTAAGAATTTAGCAGTCCCATAATATAGTCATATGTGAAGGACATTAATCTAAACATGTTAAAAGTACTTGTTCACATTGAAAGCGGCGTCTCATGCAGTGTTGGACGTTGTCGCAGAGTCTGACAAAAGAGTGACGTCGGATATTCAACTTCTGTGACAATAATTTCATGGAATGTACGACGTCACACATTATCAAGTCACATATCGTATGACCGATATCGCACATTCAACCTGTGTTCATATGAATCCATGGATATTGTCCACAATCATCCCTAATCTGAGCCTTTTTTATCCAACTTTTCAAACATTGGATTATGTAGAAAACACAAAAAATGTACACCTTACAACATGTTACACAATTACCATACTTTATGAGAAAGAAAAACATGTGGAAGGTATATGGTAATAAATATTGGAAACGAACATGGAATGAATGTAGATCTACCTTAAATAATTTCAACCTGAAGATGCTCCATTCTTGTATGCTTGTTTATGTTTTACAGAAGCAATTTGAGTAAGTTCTTCATTGATTGTGTTTGTGTGAAATGGAAATGATGGTATATTGTTGGATTCAGAGGAGGATTGATGGGGATTTGTGTGTTATTACTGATTGTTATTTAAATGAAAAATTGATGAGGGAAATTTACGATTCAAATTTTCGGTTCAAAATTTTGCTTCCCGCTGGAAAATTCAATTTGCACGATGTTGCATATTGGTCACTACTGTATTCGTTTAGTATGACAAAATTGCGAGATTGCACACAATCAAATTTAATTAGGAAAAGTATCGTAAAATAATCCCTATTAAAATTGTGGCCCTAAAATACGTCTTGTTTATGCACAAATGGGAACACCATTGTTCTGAAATGTGAATAACATAAAGTTCACCGTAGTTTTACATTTCAAGTTCTCCTGCTCTGTCGGAGGGATCGATGTGCAAAATTATAAATGGACAATGTTATTCCCTAAACAGATCATTATCGACTCAAAATAGAACTTTGACATCTGAAGTTCAACTAATACCTACCGAGGGTTATAAACAAACTGGTCTTATTCTACATATACTTCGCACAAGTTCTTCTAAATGACGCCTCAGATACTCAAAGTAATCATCTACAATTAACAATATGCCTTGTATGTGGCTTTAA
This sequence comes from Rubia tinctorum, assembly GCA_032355605.1. Lineage (NCBI taxonomy): Eukaryota > Viridiplantae > Streptophyta > Magnoliopsida > Gentianales > Rubiaceae > Rubia > Rubia tinctorum. Next base: position 10,522,132 of record JAULKM010000008.1, read on the forward strand.
AAAAATTTATAAACGTAATTTCTATTAAATTTTTATTTCTTTGAAAACCAAGAATTTAAATTTTCATACGATTCTATGTGGTGGACCGTGTATGGTAAGGGTATTTATGGATATTAACAAAAATAACGGATGATTACCCCGTTATATCTATCCACAACCAAATAGGAACATTGTGCTCGTGAATTGGTGAATCGGTTTAGTGTATCTCTAGTTTGACATTGCAAGTACTCCCACTCTGTCGGGGGGACCTGAGTGCAATATTATAAATGGACATTGGCATTAGCGAACCCGATTACAATCGGCCCTAAAATGAAACTTTTACATTCAAAGTTGAACTTTTACTTACCAAGGGTAGTAATGAAAACCAATTTAATTCCACATAAACTTCCACAAGTTCTTCTGAATGACGCCTTGTAAACTTGTAAGTAATCTTCTAAATATTTCTCTAAGGCTTGTACTATCACTTTAAATATTTTGATGGACATAATTCTAATATATTTTTATTTCTTAGAAAACCAAGAATGAGAAATTTCATGCCATTCTATTTGGTGGTTTTCATGGAACTGCACGTCATAAAAAGTTTACCGTATGTGCTAAAATTGATCCCCATCAAACTGCACGTCTATGAAGTTCGTGGACGTTTATAAACTTCAATTATAGTATCTAATATACTATTAACTATTATAAAGGTCAATTACATTTGTTTTGGTCATATGCGGGCCTTGCCCTTGTGTGCCATTGGGCCAAATTGGTAAGGCCCACTTCCAGCCGAACTGACGTCGTTCATATGTAGTTAAGTTGTTGATTAAGATGAGAATCTTGACATCACATATGTTGTTGGTCAAACATAGGCCCATTTCTATGCTATTGGGCTGAAAAAGGTAGGCCCAAAAATAGATAAGTCGAGTTCACTACAATGTCGCTTCGATCGACTGCTCCACGACGTCGCTTTACCTAGGCGGAATTCACAACACTTTGTAATGACTATATATATGGAGCTCACCCCATACATCCCTTTAAACATTCAATTTTCCCTAGAAATTCAGCAGTCCCTCAAACCATTAGTTTGAAGGTATGCTTCCAAGATTCGTTAGAGTACCACAAGTTTTGTATTCGTTATCAAATTTGATATGAACATGGTGTATTAATGTGTTCTTATTTTTTTAATTGAAATTCGAATGGATTCTGGCTCTTGGTATTGGGAATTTTGTTTTTAAAGGGATTCCCTGTCAATCGATCCTATGTTTTTGTGGAGATTTTTGTTTGTTCTAGTTTTCTCCTAATGATATTGTTTCCGTAACCGTTACATACGACGTCGCAGACGTGTCATTCCTCCTCTGTTGGGAGCGATCGTAAAACGACATCATTCATTCCTTCGTTCTTCTAATCCTACTTGAATACGACGTCGCACTAGTCTCGCATAACCAATCGGTTTTACAAATTACTTAGAGACATCGCAAACAGCTGTCGGCCTAGTCAATTTTGGTCCGGCAGTAACATGCGACGCCTTTTCTTGTAAAAATATTATTCGAGCCAAATTTTAATCAAATTTCAGGTATAATGGCCAACAATTCCGGTTCAAGCAGATGTGCCCCAATTGAGGTGAGCGATTTCTTGTCCGAATTTAAACTACTATTCATATCTTATTTATTTTGAAATTAGTTTATTAAAAAATTTCATAGACCAAAGCAAATTTATAGTGATTAAGATGATGATCGTCATCCTCAGAACAATAACAGGGAGGTCCGTCCATTGAACTTTGTCCAAACTCTAACGAAGACAAACTTCGGGGACGTTCCAATTTTGGTATGTCCTACCTGTCACACATGTATTTCATTCTCAATTATCTATATAAATATATATATATATACATGTTATATTTTCATGTTTACTAAATCTTGTTTTTTGGTTTATAAATAAGTACGCCCTAGCCCACATTTCAGAGATTCTACCACCGTACAAGGAGCCGGTAGTCCTACGGTGCAACAGAAGAGAGTATGACATGCACTACTCAGGCAACCAGATGTTGAAAACCGTGACCCGAAGGGATTTACTTGGTTTCTTGTAGAGGAGGAACTCGAGATTGGGGATACTCTGTTATTCGAGGTGGAAAATGGTGCTGGGCCCATTGTTTTTTATGTCACCGTTATTCACCGTTATTTTTAGTTTACCGGCACTATTTTGAATAACTCTTGAAAACTATTTTAGTCAAATTTGGAATAATTCTAGTTTTCATACATTTAACATTCAATTCATAATCTTTCCAATTATATTATATATTTTTATATTTTTATACACTGTATGCAAAGTACGAAATATGAAACAATAATAATCCTTGAGAGGTCCTTTCACTAATAAAAGTGGAAGTAGACACCAGCCGGAAAAAAAATCAAAATCAAAATCTTGGAGGGCTCTGTAATTATCTTCCACCCGTTTCATAATCTCTCTCTTCAATTTCTTTCATCTCACCTCCAGAGTTGGCCTGTTACCCGCATAACAGGATCATTCAGCAAACCCATCACAACATCAGCATATATTAAACAACATGGGCATATATTTTAATGAGCAACAAACAACATGAGCCTCATAAATGTCTGATCAAAATGTCCACAAAAAACAAGAGAAAACAATGACTGTCTTATTGATAATGAAACTTTTCATTGGTGATGTCGTATGTAACAGTTCAACACTGCGGTGTCGGTTGTCTGGGCCACTTGTCTATTTCGGCCCACTCATGGTCATAAGAGACGTTGCATAATTGTCAGTCTTGCATCGTATGGATCGAATTAGTTGCGACCTCGACTGTTTTCGATCTGGTTCTATCCCGGCCCAGGCCCAAAGCATATGTGTGGGACAAATACGGGTTGATACGATATCAAAAATATCAATTATTATATTTTTCTTAGTTTAATACTTTTAGGGGCTTAACACTATACTCTTTTTTCCACTGGTTTTTTTAATGAGGTAGTGTGCTCATATTTAGAATTATTTTTGACATATTGTCATTTAGGATTTTTGATTTGACTAAAATTAGATTTGGTTAGATCAGATAAGACAATATTTATTCAAGACTAACTTGAATAAATTTTAGCCATATAACCTCATTTTATTTTAGGTATTTTAGTTAGATCAAGTTTTAACTTTCTAAACCTGTCATAATTTTTTTCAGTTTCTATTTGTACTAGCTGAATTATACCCTATAAGTAGGGGAGGTCATCCACAAAATTATACACTTTTTACAACATTATTTTCAATAAAAAATCCGAGTTTATTCCTTGCGAGCATTAAATTTTCGTTGTTGCTTAATCCTACAGGTTAATTAAGTATCAATACCCTTTGTGAATTAATCCTGCGAGATAGTTAGTGAACAAAGAACCCTTTATTTGTGAGTTAATCCTGCAGGCTAGTTAACAAGTAAAATTTTGAATTGTGAACCAATCCTGCGGGGTAGTTGGCTTTACAATTCTTGAGTTGTTCAAGATCCCGATGGCTAGTTTTGATCAGTTTGTGAGGCTATACTAAGGTTTACGAAATCCCTCGTTCAGGCAAAGATCTAAAATTCTGCAATCCGAAGTTTTCACAAGGAAATTCATATCACGCGCACTGCAACATTGCAGTAAGATCGTCTGTCTATCTTCCCATGCAAAATTTCCTGCGATGTCGTACGTTTGATAAAATGACTGCATTCCAAGGAAGGTTTAAAAGCTGCCCAACGACCAACCCTTTTCCATTCACAGCTGACGACATCGCACCAAAGGTGAACCAAGGTAAGTTTGTTCCCCAAATTTGATAGTGATTTTTCTGGCTTTGATAGAATCCATCAGTTCCCCATTTCATATTTTACAATATTCACATGCATGAGCTGTTGTGTTTTAGATTTCGGGTTTATTGTATTTTTTTTGGGACTTGTTCACAAATTATTGGCTAGGGCTAGGGTTTAGGTAACTGTTGTGGCACTCATTCTTGCTACTTGTTAGTGGCATTTTACTTCTTCGTGTTTTGATGTTGATGTAAGTTCAGATGTTAGATGTTTTAGGTCCATTTGTATCACAGTCACACTGCATTTTGCCACATTCGACGTGTAATATGCGACGTCACAAATCCATACACATGAATATGTGACTTCGCATTGAACACATCGATTTTCCCAAAAGATCTGCGACATGAATGCGACATTGCCTCGTTCCCGGTTGTCTCAGCCAAATGGGAAGGAGGCGAACCCTTCAGCTCCTACAACAGAGCATCCTTCTACCATTAGTACTCTTGCCCCGCGATCAGGTATGAAAGTTTTTAGGTTTTATGGATATTCCAAAATATTCATTATTTATGTTTTATAATTGTCATTTCATTTAACTTATTTTTTCCCCAACAGGCCTTAAACATAGCTCCTGGGCATACTCATGAAGGAAGTTGTTGAGACCAAGGCCCTGACGCAGCGTACAGATCTCAACGTGCAAAAGATTTGGAAGAATTGGCGGAGGTAAGGTCTGTAATTGCTGGTGTGAACAATGAACATGGGGGTGAGGTTCCTGGAGATGACGATGATGACATGAGACTAAAAGATGATGAAGGAGGGCTGCTAACGACCATACCGATTCTTCCAACAAAGAGTCAGATGGAAATACTTCGTCGATAGACAACATCCCAACCCCGTCACCACCCCATTGATTGTTATTTTGTTTTGCATGATGATGACTTTTTTGGATTTTTTGGGATATTTTCTATTTTTCTTGATGACTTTTAATTTGTGGGATGTTCTCGGGATTTTGTATGCATGGTAGCAATATATATTAGTCTTTCCAATTTATTTTCATTATATTTCATACTGGATTTTGCGAACTTGGGATGAGACATTTTCATCGTACATTCCAAGTTCTGGTTGTCTTTATTATCTATTGTTGATTTATTAGGTACGACAAAGAAGTCCAACTTTGCACACCATACATACCCATGATGTCAATTTAACCAACAAGTTACCGACTAAACTGCAATGTCGCATGATTTAATTTATTTTATTGGATTTAGCCATTGGTTTGGAGCGATGGGCATGTACGACATCGCTAGGCCCAATATGCAAATTTTCTTTAATGTGGCTATAATTTTGTTTAATCTGATCATGTTTGCCAAGTCGTTCATCTAGTAATACACTAGAATTGCTAGGAGATACCCACGTTGTCGACGTCGCAACTACATAGGCTATACTTATTACTTCTCATTTGGAATTTATTTACCACAGTTATCATAGAACATCGGTAAAAACCTTATACCTTACCTAGGTTATTTTTTAACCGAGGTCAAAAAAATTATTTACTTCAAAAAATAAAATAATCGAGGTAAATGCTAGGATAGGGTCAATGCTAGTATCGGGTCTATATTTATTCTTCAAAAAACACTTGAATATTTTCATGTATTTCTCAAAAAGATACATCCATCAAAAGAATACCAGTCCACATAATTTAATTGCTCTAACTAGATGTATAATTAAGTGCACCTTATGCCTAAAAACGAAGAGGGAAGTACATCTCCATTCTACACAACACCTCTACAACCAAATTTTGAAGTTCATCCAATTTTTTATGACTTATACTCTTACAAAAAGTAGACTTTAAAAAATGCACAACCGGCTTATAGAGATTCTATCATGGTTGAGGAGTGTTCCTCGAATAGCGATAACATTTAACTCTTGCACCAAGCTATGACAATCGTGGGACTTAATCCCTGCCAATTTCAACTCCTCAGCGGACACACATTTGCTTACGTTAGGTGCGTGGAATGAACTTTAATACCCTTCAATGTTTCACAAAATTTATTCTTCTCATCAGTCTACATTTTTTAACAAGCTGGAGGTATAAAGGTTTTCCCATCCTTCACAACTGGCACTAGATCATACCACACTCCCATTTTTGCCATTTCAAGGCGTGACTTCAAACCGTCTTTTGTTAGATCAGGTGTGTTAAGAAATGTCCCAATCAAGCTATCACAAACATTCTTCTCTATATATATTCATCACATCAATACAGTGTCTCACATCCAAATTTTTCCAGTAAGGTAGGTTTAACAAAGCGAACCATTTCTTCCAACTTCCTCCATTCGGAATTTTCCTCCGGTTCTTACCAAAGTCATTGTCAATACATTTCAATTGTTCATAAATCTACTCTCCCATAACAGGTTTTAGAGGCAGGCCTTCCTCAATCTCCTCACTGAACCACATCTTTGCTCTACGCCACGAGTGATTTACAGGTAAGAAATTTCTAAGAACAAGATATACATTTTTTATACCATGTTTCAATTGTGTGAAACTAGTATTCTTTTCACACACAGGACATGTGTAGTTACCTTTTATTGAATATCCAGATAAATTTCCGTATGCCAGAAAATCGTTAATGGTACTAAAAAACATTGCTTCCATATTGAAGCTACCTCCATGGTAACTATCATACGTCTAGTTCTCTTCTCACCAAAGCTTCAGTAGGTCGTCAACCAATAGTAAAAGATATACATCGATGTCGTTACCCGACTATTTAGGCCCCTAGAATCATTAATGATAACAAAATATACTTTCATTTCATCGTTAACCAAGAGATTAAATTATAAATAACCACCATAAAGGGCCACAAACTGTGAGTACTACTCAAATTTTCAAACTAGTTCCTACCTTTTGTCGATAGCCCTAGACACAAGTTCCGGGGTTTATTTCCCAACTCTACGAATATGTCATCAATCTTCTTCCACTGATCACCGTCTGAGGTGTGCCGGATAACATCATCGACATGTTTTGATTTGTCAGTATTCCATGTCAAATGCTTTGAATCTTCCTTGTCTACATACAACCATTACAACTAAGGAATTATTGAGAGGTACCACATAACCTTGGATGGAATTTGTTTGATCATCATTGTAACAACCTCATCGCCCACATCAACATTGCCAGTCTTTGACTTGTATTGTGGATCATTACATACTTTATAAAGATCTCTAACTTCATTCTCTTTTCCTCGTTAAAGCATAAAATCATTCGAGAAAGAATGGATCTTTTCCAACCCCATTCCCATGGGACATAGTATCTTCTCAGCAGTGTAAACCCGGTCAGACATAAGATTCCCTACAGGGAGAAAATCCTTTATCAACTGCAGCGCTTTAGTCATTCCTTGTGAGAGTGACCCTATTTAGCTTCAAGTTCATCTTGCTAAGGGTTGTGCTCAATATAGTATGTTTCGATACCTCATACAATGGTGTTTCCTTGTCATTCCACATAACTTGTAGGACCTTCGGCCTACTGGCAAACTCCATACTACATCCTCTGCTAAATCCCAAGCACTTGTTGTTATCCATTGGATCTGAATCATGATGATCCCAACATTATCACATACATCCCCACCTTCTCCAACCAAACCCACATCTTATACGATCCTTTGAAACCTCGGAATATAAAATGCTCACACAGACCACAGACCTTCACATAAAAATCATTTTTTCAATCTTTACAAGAACAACAAATGTAAGAACAGTTTTCCATCCTTTCATGGTTAGATGCCACCTCAATGAAATATTCAACAAGTTGAACATACTCATACAAGTTTCTTAGATCGGTCAAAATTATACTTGAACCGTCCATTATTATTTTCACACCCTACCAAAAATGCCACAAGTGTTTAACATAAAGGTTAAGTTATGAATGAATAAAAGCACAATATAAATTGGATTAGAATGTTCAATGTCTCCAATATATGTTTCGTCGACAATCCTTTAATAACAATACCTCCAGCACACTAACAATTAGGTGTACCCCACTCCAAATCTAAGAATTTTAAAATTGTGTGTATTGCTTCCGAATTTGGATGTTAATTAGTAAACCAACACTTGGATTACATTAATTTCCATATTTCCTCCGTTGGTGGTCTTATTTGCAATAAAATTGATAGATGACGTTTCCACCGCCGTCTAAACACACATGTTCCAAATTCAAAAAAAAAGAATCGAAGGATTTGGGAATACTCAATAAGTTTCTACGTCGATCACAGGGTCGGAAACTACTCTATCTAAGATGGAGTGATTTTATCATGTTTATAACACAATACAACAAGACTTGCTTATCTTCCAGAATTGTAACACGCCACAACATTTTCCTCCTACCATATCAACCTTTTTTTGACTACAGAACACGTTCTAATACACTGCATTCTGGAAAAGGCGTCGTTCATTTACTCAATCCATGGCGGTTAAATGTTGATCGTTGTTGAACATAACATATTATGCAGCGGTTATTATATATAAAATCGTCGAGTATTTTATTTCCGCAGCCGCGGTTCGCGGGATTTAGAATCAGACAAAAATTTCAGATATCGTAAGTTCTGTAAATGGCGGTTCCGGCGTAACCGAGCCGTTAATGGTTGATTCTGCACTAGTGTGAAACAAACTAACCTCCAACACATTTAAACACCACAACATTAAATTCAAATTAAGAGACAATATAAATTGATAATAATTAATAGCACAACAACAAAAAGCTATTAAAATAGAGACTTGAAAAAATAAGTATATTATCAAGCGAAATTCATATCGAACTAAAACATGAAAGCATCATATGGAGTATTAGCACATCATACTTACACTAAAACACATCAATAGAATACACATTAGGAATAAAAAAACCACAAAATAAAATGTATAAACATGAGCTCAATCATCATATATGAAACAAAAACAATGAGTCAGAGAGACACAGAAACACAAAAAAGCATCATGATAACAGAACGAGAAAATTAAATAATATAAACACTGCATATATGAAAACTTAATCCAAACACAAACAAAATCATACTATAACCTGATAACATGAACCTAAAATCTAAATAGACACAACATAAATTAAATTTATAAATTATTAAAATAACCAACAAAATCACCGCAACATAACATTAACCAGAATCAGTAAGCATATCATCAAACATTATTCATAGCAAACTAAAACATGAAAGCATCAAACAAAATTTTAAAACATCATATTGAAACTGAAAAACATAAATAAACTACACATTCAAAACAAAAAATTGCATAAAAATACAATATAAAAATATTAGCTAAAACATAATATATGAAACAAAAACAATGAGCGGAAGTGCCACAGAAAAGCAAAAGAGCATCATGCTAATGAAACATGAAATGAAAACAATATGAACATTGCGTGTATAAAATGTCAACCCAAACACATGGAAAATCATACTAAAACATTAAAAATATCAATCTAAAATCCAAACAACATGCAATAGAATATAAAATATTCAAATAATACCTCCAAAAACCAAAAAATAAATCTACAGAAACCTTGTGAAGATGCAAGTTTCTTCATATTCCTAGAATCTGCAGCACGGCTTTTGTCTTCAATAGGTTGAGAGTAAGACTTCACAATATAAGTGATAGTGTTATCAAGCGAATCAGTAGCAACAATTTTTTTTACATCTTCAAAACATAACAACAAACAAAAAATAGCACATAAAATAAACGAAAAATCGTAGGCATATCAAACAAAAAACAACCATTACTGCAATTACTTACTAATCTACAATTAAAACAAATGCTAACCATAATACGGTATATAAATGCATTAAGGATAATTGAAATATCACATGCATAAAAAACTTCACCGCACCATCAACTTTGTTAAAACCTTCAAAAATATAGGAACAACAATGAATTTAGCAAATAATAACCAAACTCTAGATATATGAAATGAAACACAAAATTGTTATTGAAAACACTCAGTAATCCACATTCAGCACAAAAGAGAATAAAAATACAGAATATAAAAACAAACAGAATATAGAAACATCACATGCACAAAAAACTTTAAAAATGCAATCGTGAATTGAAAAATGCACAACAAAAATATACGCAAGCATTACCTTTCATGAAATAGATCGAATTACAATTGCAGATGCAAAATCACAGCTGATAGCACAAAATTAAGGAGAATACATAGGGGGGGGGGGGGGAATTCAGAGATTTAGTTGGTTTAGTTTGGTTGAGAGAACAATAAACCTAGTGAATAATGTGTGGTGTTGAGAATGAAATGGAGGAATCGAGGATTGAATGGCGGTTGAGAAACTGAGGAGCTCAATTAGAGGATTTGTTTGAGAAGCGGTTAATTTTTTTAACGAAATAAATGGAAAAGAACTGAGGTGCCTCTTTTTTAGACCAAGAGTGATTTGCAATTCACATTAATTTAACTTCACTCCCTGAAGTTTTAGAATCACATTCAATAGTTCATACATCGCAAATTTACAATTTAATCCCTAATCTTGCTATGAAACAATCTAATACAAGAAGTTGTCGTTGGAGAATCACTAAAGAGAATCGAGAACTAATGAGATGATATGAAATTTAAATAACTCTAACAAACTTACCACAAACTCCGTATTTACAGAAGGATGAAATTTTTTCTTTTGTCTTAGCATTGCTAATATGATGAAATGTATTTGGCCAATACTGCAGCGGAACTAGCTCGGTTGATTAATCTTCTCAGTGACTTACTGGTGTCGATTCCTGTGCCAGTTGTGATGGTGTGTTGTGCTCTCTTTCTTGCTCGATATCCAGTTTCGCATAACGTAGTCAAGTATATTGATTTTGATTATCATTTTGTGCGTGAGATAGGGTATTCTAGCAAGTTTAAGGTATCTCATGTTTCCTCGGACCTTCAGCTTGCTGGCATCTTAACATAGGGTCTACCTTGTCCTAAGTTTGAGTTCTTGCATTCCAAGTTCTACGTTGCTAGTAATATCACACTTCTCTTGAGGAGGGTAATAGAGTTATAAAAGTACAGAAGAAGAATAAGGAAAGAATCCTTTTCAGATTGGCTTTGTAATATCATATTGTCGATTCTTACAAATGCTATACGCAGCATGTTCGGTTACTATTTCTGTGTCAGCATGCGAGTTGTGACCTGTTTCTATTGCACAATTTCAGATGTTCTGTCTGCTTGTACTGGTCCATGGCATGACACCTAATATCATGGAGCCAAAAGGCTAAGCGTTTAACATTTTCAGACATATTTGTTAAAGATGGGATCAATGTCAGTGAATTCTTTTACAATAAACTCAATTAGGGACAATAAGTTCAGTATCGAGATGGAATATTTTCGGCGAGGTCAGATATAGGGACCGGATGAACTTAAAAGCTAATCGAAGTGTTCGTGAGTTTTGTGTTACTGGTAATGTGGTGGAATCTGGGACGAAGGTGACCGCATTATCGGGTTTTGAGGGAAATAATGTTCCAGAGAAATTGGAGCCTTTGTGGGAGGATAGATATGGAAGTAAGAGTGTGACGGACTATATTATACAAGTAGCAAAAGATTTCATTAGGTCAGATGATGTTGGACCACCTAGGTGGTTTTGTCCTAATGAATGTGGTGTTCCTCTTAAGGATTCTCCTCTTCTTCTTTACTTACCTGGTAAAGAATATGGTCAAATAAAAGAACCAGGTTAAATTTTCAGCCATATTCTGATGTTGTTGTCTTGAATTTGTAGGATTAGATGGACTTGGATTGGGTCTCATTCTGCATCATAAGGCATTGGGGAAGTGAGTTTACCCTGCCCTCTATTGCTCACGTTTTCTGCGATTTCAATGGTAAGTTGTGCTGTTTTCTGAGTCAGGAAATCTGAAACATAAAGAGGTTTACATGGATACAGGGTTTTTGAAGTCCGGTGCATGCACATTCCAGTTAAGAATCGAACACCATTCGAAGGTCTTCATCCTCCTAGTTCTAAAAGTTGTTCACAGTACAATCCAAGATAAAATGTTGTCATTGGCACTAAAGGGAATGCCTGCAGGACTAGTGAAATTCGTCGAAGCTGCAGTAAGGCTCGAGGATGCCTCGTCTTCAAAGAAGAAGCCAATATATTTGATTGGTGATTCCCTGGGGGCCTGCATTGCACTTTCAGTGGCTGCTCGAAATCCCACAGTTGATCTAATTCTTATATTGGTTAATCCAGGTCCTTTCCAATAGTACTAGTTCATCGCTTTCGCATTTCTCTTGTCACTCTCTTTTTCTATACTGTGATTCAGCTCTCATCCTTCGGCGCATTTCATGTATTTTAATCACCAGAGGATCTGCTTGCAGTAACTTCATATAGGCGTTCGAAACTTCAATACTTTCAGCCGATGTTGGAGGCTTCACCCAAGGAATTCCACACATTTATTCCTCTCCTTTATGGCCTCAGTTCAGGTAATCCATAACAACTCTCTGTAGCCTAAATCTTTCAGGTTAAAAGTATGTTCATCATACATTTCCTTTATTCAGCACTCAGCTGGCTTCTGGTAGAGTTTTGACTGGCATTTTGTTTTCCCCGGAGATATTGATATCTACATTTGGTGATGAACTAGGAAACCCATTCAAAATGGCAATTGTAAATACTATGGGGAATATGTCACCTGTCGAAAAGTTGAAGCAGGTTTTCAGCAGGCTCACTACTTTCCTGCCTCACCTCTCTGTGAGCCCATCCACCCACACTCTATTCATTTCGTCATCACGTAAACATTGTTTTTGAAACTGAACTGTTTTACTTTCTTCCAAGGCCCTGACAGATTCGATACCCATGGAATTCTACACTTGGAAGCTGAAGATGCTCAAATCTGCCGCTGCTTATGCGAATTCCCATCTTCATGCTGTGAAAGCTCAAGTTGTAATCCTAGCAAGGTCTACATGTAATCTTAGCTCAAATTTTCACCTCTTAATTAGTAGTCTTTACATGGTATTCACCTGTTTTAACAAGCATTTGAACCTTTCCAGTCTTTTATATGTGACCATGACATATGTGGTTGGCATGTTAGTATCTCTTTGCAATTGTCAGAATGTAAAGGTTAACGAAATAGTTCCTTCAGGCATTTTCCAACTCTCCTTGAGAATAAGTAAAAGAAATGTCTGTTAAATTTGGTTGTGCCAATCTGAACATGAATCTCACAACTTTTTTTTTATATATATCTGTGCTATCAGTCCACCTCTTTTTTGTGATTTTTGTTTTGGATTTTAGTGACAAGGATAACATGTTCCCAAGTCGAGATGAAGCCATAAGACTTTCGAAGTTGCTACCAAATTGCATGATCCGAAATTTCTCCAACAATGGACATGCCCTTCTAATGGTATGGTTTCTACTTCCAATGTATCCTAAATCATGAATATTTCACTGCTTGCTCTAGTTGATTTTACTGAGAACTTGACACTATTTGCCTGGAATAATATTCCGGCTAGTTGCATTGCCAAAATGAGGCCATCGTCAGAAATTATTGTTCTATACACTTGTCTTCTGTTCCTCAAAAGATGTTTTCAAACATTCAGAAGGCTGGACTGCGTAAAAAAACGCGCACAATGCAGGCTTCAGTATGAGATGTGGTTGTTAATGGCCAAAAATCTTGTCTATAATCAGTTTCTTAATACTGCAATGCTGAAACAAGGCAAAAGATCAGGTTTACCAGCCCTACAGCAGAGTTCAGTCACCAAGAACAA
>JAULKM010000008.1:10538212-10554570 GCA_032355605.1 Rubia tinctorum
AATATGTAATATAATTTAACCGTTATCTTCTTTTAATTATTTTTGTTCAATTAAGTTTTATTCAGTTCAGTTTGATTCGGTTCAGTTCAGTTTGATCCTGTTCGGTTGGACTAAGAGCACTTCAGTTTGCTTCAGTTTAATTCAGTCTTGTCTGGCTAGACTAACTCCACTTCAGTTTACTTCAGTTTAGTTTAGCTAGTGTGATTCATTTCACTTCAGTTTTATTCAGTTGGGTTCATTTTGATGCAGTTTGATTTATTTTTATTCGATTAAGTTCAATTTGATGCAGTTCAGTTTAGTTTGATTCGGTTTGGTTCAGTTGTTTCAGTTCAGTTTAGATTAATTCAGTCAATCTGATTTATATCAGTTCAGTTTGACTCAGTTAAATTCAATTCAACTCTTCTAATCTCTTCTCAGTTCTTCTCAACTCTTCTCAACTCTTCTCAATTAATCTCAGCTCTAATCAACTCAACTCAACTCAACTCTTCTCAACTCTAATAAATTAATCGCAGCTCAACTCATACTTATTTCAACTGAACAAGACAGGTTTTTAAGTTAAATTTGATAATCTTTGACTATAAATATAAATTAATATATTTTTATGATTAGATAAGATATACTCCTCATAAGATAGAAGATTTATGGAACTTTCAGAACTTGGAGAAATGTGTCTTTAAATAATACTCATTTCGTTCGTCGAGATACTTTTTCTAAGTTAAATTTGATAATCTTTGACTATAAATATAAGACAAAATCTTGGGAAATACGATCTTTCCATAGGTTTATGGAAAGACGGGGTTTAATTATAATAATAAAATGTAAAAGGTCTTTGTTGCAATATTAAAGTTTTATTATACAGCGTGTAGTAGTTATAAATTTTATAACCCGGTTCATACAACCCAAAAATTTTATCTTCATTTCTTCTAATTTACACTTTAAATCTTGGTCTTTCCATGACTTATGGAAAGACCGTCTTTAAAGAGACGGACTCTAAATATAAATTAATATATTTTTAATAAAAATATTATGTAATATATTGTTATATTTGCGTTAAGATCTATTTACTAAATATTAAATTTTTATGTAAAATTATTGAATATAGTTAAAGATATTAACAATTAAATATTAACATTAAAAATTGTAATATATATACCAATACTCGTAGGACGGGAAAAGTATGATATAACAAAGAGAAGGTACCTAAATTAACTATTGTGAAGGAACATTTAATTACAGAAAAGGAAAAGTGGATTGGAGTATCTTTGCATAAACGTAGTTAATTTATATAATTTTTGAAAAATCAATCATTCCAAAATGATGAGAAAAATATCCAGTGGCGATTAAAATGAGTAGAATTGACATCCGATCTAACTAACATCTAGCAATAACTGACTTGTTGCAAAAATATCTAAATTACATGTCAACCAGACTGATTGTATGTACTATTACAGATCAGGGATCCAATAAAAATTGTAACATCGCCCTCGGGGATATTAACTTGTTTCCCGTGAAAATCATGACCACTTGGCAGAGAGTAGCGTATCACGCATCAATATCACTGCGTCAAACAAGAATCTTCTACAACTGTAACACCACTTGATCCAACTACGATCTATGTTGTCCAAACTGTAAACACTTTGAAAAACACATATCTGACATATCCAAATTAATGGAAATCCAAAAAAAATCACAAAAAAATTACGAACACGCGATCTAAACAAGCAGATCGAGAACAATACATCAACGTGAACAACTAAATCGAGTTATTATCATGAACACAACAATCTAATTGATTAGGTTGAAGAACAAGACTAATCTGTGGAGATAAATCTCACAATTATTGAATAACAAAAATATAAATTAAGATAAACTGGTATTCCCCATCTATTTTAATGGGAAGATAGGAAAAAAATTTGAAGAAAAAGAGGTGTGACAAGTAGATGAGAGAGAGAGGAGGCGGATAGGTTTTTAAGAACTAAGGCTCTGTTAAAAACGAAAGCTAAAACTAAAACTAACTGATACGAATATCAAAAGGGGAAATTAGTGCTTTGATAGATCGCTTTCATGATGAAGAACTTAAGAAGACTCGGCAAGGACTTGGATTACTTATTCAAGTTTGTCAATTAATTGAAGACATTATGATGAACACTATACTCTTTTTCCCATTGGGTTTTTTTTAATGAGATAGTGTGCTCATATTTAAAATTATCTATCAATGATGTAATTTAGGAGTTCTGTTTGATTAGAATTAAATTTGGTAGGTTTAGATAAGGTATATTCATTTAAGAATTCATCCAATATTTGGATTGATTTGCTTGGATGAATATGGTAATTATTTATATTTATTTTAGGAGTTCTAGTTAGATATGGTTTTAGCTTCCTAAATCTACCATAATTCTTTTCAGTTTCTATTTGTAATGACTGAATATTACCTCTATAAATAGAGTGTTCAACCGAGATCATTATTACACGACACATTATTCATCAATTATATTCAGAATTTTGAGACATTCTCATTATCTTCATTGTTGCTTAAACATGCGTGCTATTTAAGTTTCAATATTCCTTTATAGACGTACCATGCGGGCTAGACGTTTATAGAGAAACCTTGTAAGTGTACCCTGCGGGCTAGACGCTTATAGGTCGAGTTGAGTGTACCTTGCGGGCTAGACACTGAGATTCGTGCATTTATTTGAGTTGGGCGAGATCCTCAAATAAATAAAGATCTGATTTTCCGCAATTCAGAATTTTCGTAAGGAGATTCATATCATATCGTCTTATACAAAAACCAGGGGATAACCATATATAATGGAAACATAAGATAATATATATTTTTTGAATTTGAGGGTCAAAATATTAATATTTTAGCTTGGGGTCAATTTAAAAAAATGAAAACTCCAAGGGCTGAAATGCAAATAGTAAATAGATACATACCTTAAAAAACAAGTGTGATGTGTGGGATTGTCCTGTTAAATTCTTATGACTCGAATTCTTAATATTCCAATTTAGTTGAGCTTGGTACTTAAAAAGATGTACTTGCACCCAGACCCTGTCTTTTACCCCAAACGTTTTATGTTTCTATTTGGAACTCTATGTCTCTATAATTTTCATTTTGACATTTATCTAATCATAAGGGAGTCTTATAAAGTATTTTGCCCAGGAATACTAGGTAAATAATTTGTGACAACTGATATGATTATAAATCATTTGAATTGAATTTCTTTTGTTCTTAATGTTGTTAAGATATTTAATCTAGGTATAGACGGATTCCAACTAGGTTATATCTTAATTAGAGAAGTAATCAATTTATAACTAATTCTTGTTGACTATGATAGAAGAAATTAAACTGTGTTTAGCAATTGATTCTAAACAGTCTATAAATGGTTGGTTTATATAGTTTAATTAATTTATGCACATGAACGTAACTGACGCCTGGGAGGAGCATTTTGTCATTTCCCGAGAGCCTATCTACTAAGCTCAAGTGTTTTTGTCATTCTCCAAGCATTGAGAAATTTTGTATTGTATACCAGGGAGAATTGTTGAAACCGCTTGCCAGGCGGTACTTCTCTTTGATGCAGAAGGCTAGGAAGAAATCGACAGTCGCAAATATTTGGCAGTTTCAGCGCATATTTAGTATTCATTGTTCGGATGACTACTGTGCTACCTATTCGAAAAGGGAAACCATCCAATAATGCTCATGCCTCCAAACAATCTTTTAATATTTTCAGTTTTGTTTTATGTCGGATTTTCCTTATTTTTTGGGTTTTTCTAACGAGTGCCCATGCACTCGTTAACATGACTAGATTCCCAATAACCTGAGCATTTGATGAAACAACAATAACTAATGCTACTCAGATAATATACAAAACAACTTATCGCTTATTATATTTTTTTCTTCATTAATTAGTATTTCACATGTTTTCAACTTTCCTCCAAAATTAAACTTACATTTTTCCTCGATTTGAGCTTCTTTGTTTCCCAATTCAAACGTAACATAACTAATGTCTTATCCAAACTAATATGTTCAATGTAAATATGAATTAAATATTTTAATCCATGTATTATCTCCAACAAAAATATGAATTAAATATTTTAATTCATATATATACAAATACACTGTTTAAAAAAACCATATTCCCCCCATCTCACTCTAAATTGTTTATTTTACTTTTTGACGGTCTTCAATAAGCATATTTGACCTTAAATATCTCTAGTTACCTATAATAATGCTGCATAAAGATTTGATATTTAGAAAATAAATGTTAAGAAAAATCTAATAATATCTCACGTGATATTTTAATTAATTATATTAATTTTTTTATTTAAGGTCAAAGTTTATTAAGTTTGACTCTCAAAAAATAAATAAGCAATTTAGAGTCAAATAGAGGGAGTATATATTTGTAAAATTATTTAAATTACTTGGTAATTTTTTTATACAAATCACTAAACATTTGTAATTCAAGATTTAGGTTGGAGAAAAATTTCATAATACTACGTTTGTGGAAATACGTCTAACTAAATCCATATCATAATTTTAACACATGACAACGATTAATACGGGATTTGGAGATAAGAGATAAAACATACCAAATTAAAAATAAATCAATCAATCAAATCTGCAATGTCTAAAATTTGAGATGGAAGATTGGATTCAATTTTTCAACAATTGAATCATCTGGCTTCCCTTGCTGAGATTGATTGGCGGCTCTGATATAAATATTTTTTGAGGACAAGTAGTGTAATTATGTCCAGCATGTTTACAAAACCTATAAGTTTTCACTTGTTTGATATTCAATTCTTCACATCTTCCACGTTTCATTTTTTAAGGATCCTTTGTTTTTGACTTTACAGGACATCTAACTTCCAAAACACGAACATCATCATTATCATTAAAGCTTGGATATTGAAAGGATGATGTTTCTTCCTGAATAAAATATTTAGGAGGAATGGTAAATACGCCTTCATGTAGAAACACAGTTAAGATGTGATGGCAAAGAATTTCCCAAAATTCAAAATGCTTGCACGAGCAACTTCCATTTTCTTTATCCCGGTCCATTATGTACCTTCCTTGAAAATATTTCACTTTATACACAATAACTGATTGTTTGTGCACCAAATAATTAGTGGCCCTTCCAAATTCTTCTTGAAATTTTTCAAAAGCATATGCAGTCAAAATATCCCGTGCTTGCTTTTTAATAGGAGAAAAGTACGCAATAAAGATCCACGATAAGTGTCTAACATTTTTAACTTGTAACTATTTTTATGATTTCTTCAATTGCAAGATCAACCTGAATAATTAAAAATGACCTATAAATATGTGATAAGTAAAAATCATATAAGATTAGAATATTAAAATGTATTACTTACTTGTTTCATGAATTAACTCAAACATAGATTGGAACATGTAACCATTTAATAGAGGCATTAATACCCTCTGATCGACATGTCGTAGACATTCAACCAAAAAAAGTCCAACGAAGATATGCAGCCATCTAATACTATCTTATATCATACAAACCCAACACATGTTCGTTTGCAAATTATAATTCGCAACAACTTGAGGCCAGCGATGGTCAAACTCTTCATAATAGTCAAGCCTATATAAATCATAAAAATTATAACACCATTTAAAATATTGATTGCAAAGAATTCTTGTAAACCAACTGCTAAATTTGGAAGTGTGTATCATATGCAAAATCCATGTTGGGTAGATGACATTTCTTGTGAAATAGTTCTTGTCATCTAAGGTTCTTGATCGATTAGAATTGACTTTGGTGGCCTCTTCATCAAATGTACAAATGTCTGTAAAAAATAATATACCATTATTATTTTTTATTAAATAAGCTAAGCATATAGAGTGTAACTTGAGATCACTTACCTTCATCAACCAAGAAAATGCACTTGTAGTCTCATTTTTTAAAGTAGAGCACATCCAAACAAAATAGTTCTTCCATGATTATCGATTCCAACAAAAACACCTGAAATTTGGTTTTACCTAATTAATTCAATAATTACTACCGTGTTCCAGCATTTAACAATGTACGCAGTAAAGTAAAACATGAATACACAAGACTTGGTAACGCAGTTTGATGAATCAACCTACATCTGCGGGGTCTGGCCTAGTTCAAAATAAATCCACTAATAAGAGATACAGTACAAAGTACACCAGACAACTATACTTATCTTTTAAATTACAATGTGTGGATTTTTAAAGCTCCCCTTGCTACCGATCTGCCTTGATCAGACTCCCTCTGATCTCGAAACTCGTCGACGTTGGATCTCCTCCTCCCAAGGAATTAAGGTTTACGTTCTGAACTTTAGCACACATGTCGTGTATGTTGGAACATGATAATTCTGGCTCTCGCAAAACTCTCGGAAGATAGAAATCTGAATGCAAATCTTCTCGGTTTAAATCGTTACTTTGAAGCCGTATAATGTCCTCCATTTATAGTCCATTGCAGATCAGAATAGCTCCATAATTATCTCCATAATATTTCTATTTCTTATCTGCTTTTTAAGCATATCTAAATCCCATAAATGAAGGGATTTACCTTATCTCAACTATCCCATAATATTCCATTAATCCAATTCCATAAATAAAGGGATTTTCCATAATTTCATTATGCTTCTACACGGCTGAAACAAATATTGCTAAATCTCCAATTTCCATAAACCAAAAACCGTCACAATATTCTTTTCGCAAATCTGCACTTCCGCGATATGTTCCAACATGGTGTGTTTTCCGCGGTATGTTCCAACATGGAATGTTTTCTTCTTTATCACTAGTTTACAAATGCCAACACTTTAATCCATGAGATGCATATGACTTTACATGTATTCCTTATAAAAAAAGTTCACATTCGGTCTGAGTATTCAGGTTAAAACCAAAAAGACTAAATTATTTTTTTTGTCCCCAACATATGTCGCAATACCATCTTTTGGTCTGCAATGCCAATACCGCATACATTCGGTAACCAACAAATACAAAATGATTTGATTGGTCCCCAGAGGTGGTTTTCGGGTAAGGTCAGCAGCAATATTGGCTGGAAATCTATGAAATGACCATTATACCCTTAAGTTAAAATATATAATAAAAAGAAGAAAAAAAAACCCAATTCCCGCTGTCCATACCCGATTCCCCGCCACCCAATTCTGCCACTGTCCCACCACCCAATTTCGCTGATGCCCTGACCTCTTCCTCGCCACCCGATTCCTCACTGCCCTGACCTCTTCCCTGCCATGAGCTTGCAGGCACGCCGACGAGCTTAGGTTTCCACTATAATGGAACTCCTCCATCTCCGTTCATATTTTGACCTACAGTTACTTGCAAAATCATTCGGCCTCCGCCGCTACTAAATCAGGCCCAACATTTCTATGGGTTTCAAGCTTCTCTGTCTCCGGCTGAACCCGCCTCGCTGTTTCAACCTTCACCGTCTCCGGGTTTCAGCTTCGCCGTCTCCAACTTCTTCGTCTCCAAGTTTCCATCTCCGGCTTCTTGAATTACATAGACCTGGGGATTCAAATTTCCATCGGAAGCTTATTCTTGCTACGTGGTCGATTCGAATTGTCGACGAGGGAGTGGTGCGAGTTGGTCGGGAGCGCGAAGCCGCTGCGCTCGAGATCCCAAAAACCGACGTTGCTATGTTGCTGCTCTGATTCATCCTAGGCGAGCCTCATCGCCGTCATCGTCGCCTCGATTTGAATCGCAAAGACCTAGGGTTTCAACTATCGGGAAGTGGTGCAAGTTGGTCGGAAGTGGTACCAGATGGTCAATTCGAATGGCCGCCGAGGGAGTGGTGCGAGTTGGTCGAAAGGGGCAGTGGTTGAAGACAGTGAGGGTGGCGTGGGTGAGGACGAAGAGAGTGGAGATGAAGGAGAACGGCGGTGAGGGACGGTGAGGGTGAGGGCGGTAGAGGACGGTGGAGATTAAGGTGTGGCCGGAGACAAAGAAGTTGATTGGAGGAGAGCACGGCTGGAGAGCACTTATTTCTGATTTTTTAAAATTATTTAATATGTAAAATTATGAAAATACCCCTAGCTATATCTGAAAACCATTTAGTCTTACCTGAAAACCATTTTTGGGGACCAAACAAATCATTTTGTATTTGTTGGTTACCGAATGTACGCAGTATTGACATCGAGGATCAAAATATGGTATTGCGACATATGTTGGGGACAAAAGAACAATTTAATCAACAAAAAAAATAACAATTGCCGAAGAAACACAATCAACATGCTTGCAAGTTGAGGATGAATCTGCAGAAAGAATCAAAACCAACACAGGAAAAAGTTATTCACTCATTCATTAAGTGGGTGAAGTACTTATTCCAACTTATCCACTACTTGTAATGTGCTAGCTAAATCAAATCCCGCACAGTAAATGTGTGTTGGCAGTTTCTCATTTGAACTGGACATTATTCAAACAATACTTTCCAGTGAGGTCAATAGATGTCTTCAATATCAACTAGATGAGAATACAAAATTAACGATGAAAAGACATATATAAACAAATAATACGTTGCATCACTATATAAAGGATGCAGCCTTTTTGTAAAGAACCAAAGATATTTTAAGCATTTCCTAGACATGTGCAACGTCGGTCTTTGTTCGGTACCATATCGCAAGGGCAGATTAACTTTGACCAAAGTTGCACATTCAAAGTGTGTTCTTACGAAAATGTAATTATTGTCCACAATCAGTTATAATCTAAACTTTTTTTCTCACTTCTTACAAACATGGCATTATCTTGGCAACACAAACACTATACACTATATAACATATAATACAATCAGCATAATTCATGAAAATATTCAATCTTTGTTCCATGATAAAAAGAACATATACAAAATCACTAATAAAATTGTTAAATGAACATGGAATGGATGGAAAACTACCTCTATTAATTTGAACCCGGAGATACTCCATCCTCGGAGATGCTCCATACTTGATGTTTGACAAGAGCAATTCAATTGAACACATTAATTGTTGTAATGGTGTGAATGGAAAGGATCATGTGAACAGAGATGCTCCATCCCCCATTTTTTGCATAACCTAATTAAGATAGAGAGTCCAACCCACCCAGATGAAGAAATACAATTTTATTGAAACTTGGAAAAATTTGTGACAGTGATAAGGCAACCAATATAAATGGAATCACCGTGATTGTTAGTAAATTCATGATAAATGTTGTGTTAGGGTGTACCCTGGATAGGCTCTGGTTTTTATGTCCCAGATGGTCGTTATAAGATTTTCCATCAACAATCTTGGCCAGCTAAGACGGAGTCTCAACCACTATGTCTCGTAGCAATGGGGTGTAAGTATTTAAGGTTATTGGGTGACATGGTTGGGCAAGCGAACAAATACGATATGTTTGTGTTAACCGTGGAGCAACGGTTGGTTTTGAGTGGGTTTCCATGCATGTCCTTTCATCAAGGGGGCATATGTGTGACCACACCATTAGAAGTCTTATGATCTTCTATTATATAATGGAAAACAAACCGTTGAATCCCAAGTTCACAATATTGTCCTACATGAACAAAGTCACTGGCACAGCGAAGAAGGAATTCCCTTATAGGTGTTTCGTCACTAGGATGATAAAAGAGCATGGTGCTATACCCATAGACCGCCCGTTGTGCCTTGAATAGTACAATTAGAAATGGCTTGACCTAAAGTGACTAGAATTGGATGCAAATAAAAACATATACAGGGTGAAGTTGGTTCTGAGGCAGCAACTAGAGGTGCGGCAGCAGTTTGAGGTGCAAAGAGGTCTAGAGATTTGGAGATCGGTACATCGTCATATACATGTACTAATTCATACACCATTCATGATTATTCGTGGTTTGTACGTTTGAAATTTTCAATGTTGTGGTGTTTGTGTGTAGGATCCGAGGAAGGATTTGTGCAAAAGTGGAAGAAGATGTTTCTGTGAATCAATAACCAAATGGAAGCCCTACAGATGGAGGTGAAGGAATTGAGGGCCGGGCAAGAAACTTAACTTTGAGATAAATGGATTGAGATTTGTTTAAGTGAAGGCAAAAAGGAGCTGAATATTGGGCGTGTCTCTTCATCTAGCGGTGACAAAGAGGGAGAAAACGAGGAAGTTGTCACATTATACATTTGTGCTCCCTAAAAATGTCTTTGTTACATATCCAAGGAGCTGTGAAAGTGTTAAACACTTTTATTTATTTCGAGGTTGATGATGGAATTGTAATGTCACATTATGAGTTGCATTGATGTTACATTATATGGTCAAATATGAAAAATGTGAATAAGTCAATAGAAATTAGTATAAAGTTTAGCATGATTTTGAGTTTCCATGTTTAGTAAAGGTAACCACTTAATCTATCCAATTGAAGAAGGCAGAAGTTTACGGCTGCAGTTCCGAAATTGGATCTTTGAAACAGGGATGAGATGAACTACCTTCAGTAATGTTTCTTAATCAGAACAGATGTGTTATGAGTCCGAAACTCTTTTCGGAATCGACACTGGCCAAATTAAGATCCCCGGAATTAATAATTAATATCATTCCAAAATGTGTTCAGATTTTAGAATCTAAAAAAATTATATATAAATACCCTGCCGACGAACCTTTTGAGTTCGAAATTGACTGTGGATGGTAAACCCTAGCTGTATTTGGGGCACACAATCTCATTTGAACTCTTTCAAAATTTCCTACACCTTTAATCGGGGACACCCCTCACATCAATTTTTGATACTAAGAAAGTAGCATCAACCCCCGTTGCTTGTGGTGGAACTGCTACACGAAAAAAATAAACTGCACAGGAAAGATATTGACACCAACTTTCGATGCTACAAATTTCGTGTCTCCTCCGGCCTATGTAAGGTACAATTCTTCATTAGAAAATTCCAAGATGCTATATTTTTATGGCCTTGAACTGAATGATACCATGACACTAGGGCTGAGTAATATTGTGTCTCTATTTGAATTCCAAAGTTTTTCCGAACTCTTTGCCACTAAGGATGCAACACACTTTGCCAAAGTGTGTCAATTTTATGCCAACAAGGTACCGGTAGATGAAGGGCCATTCTATACTATGGTCAATGGTATATGATTTGACGTTGATCCATTGAAGATAAATGATTTTCTAGGTTGCCCATACAAGAGCCTTTAGGACTGTTATCCGCGGTTTCTAATGGTCCTTTGAACATATATCAACGTTCAAATTGGCCCATGCATGTTGATCCTCCTTGTTGAATCCTACCCATCTAGCCCAATTATAATTTAGTAGATTTGTATTCGATCGTGGCTTTGTCGAGACTTATAATCTCAAATATTTGGCAATAGAGCATATAATTGTATACAAAATGGTAGCACAAGTTTTGTGCCAGAATGAGGTCACATCAATGAGCTACCGGTCGCCACTAATATGTTGTTCTACTATTTGATGGAGAAGGTGAAGATTAATCTCGGCTATACCATTATGCAACAAATGTTGGCATCCAATGTGCATTCAAAGAAGAAGGCTATCAAGATACAGTACAGGTCTCACATTTCCAAATACCTGAAGTAGGATAACACATTTAAAATTAGGAGTCATGAATTACATTATAAATTGTACGAGCACAAGCTCTTTGATAATAAGAAGTGGAAACTCATCGATGGGATATGGTCGCATAGGGTTTCCGGGCAAAATACCAACAGAGGGCGCACACATGAAGGTGGTCCCTTTTTCATTAAATTTATTATTGACGTTTTCTGTACATCTTTATTGTAACTTGATTCTCCCAACTGTAGGTGAAGAGGACGACACCTCATTCATGGTGGACATGTACAAACATATATGAAAGTGAATGTGAAGAATATAATACGATTGAGTAAGACTGCCCATGATACCAAAAAGATTATCAAAGCAACCAGGTATGCGGAAAGACTTAGGAAGGATCACAATTTAGGAAATCCAATTAGATTTGTGATTATTAATTATTAATAATATTGCCTATTGTGAAATTGTGTCTTGTAAAGAATTATTTTTGTGAGGATGATACGTTGCAAACATTGTTATTTGTTGAACTCATAATGTATTCTTCTACACAACTTCAACTTATGATTAGGTTTATCCCTATCTCCTTCGTTGGGTACCAAAGTTTCATTTACCTTATTATCCTAGTGCATTTTTGAGTTCGGGACTCCTTTTGCACTTGACCAAAGAATTGGACACCATAACTTCCGTATTTAATCACATGATCATGTTCCAAACTGCGAATGATCATTTTATATATACATATAACTATCTAATTCTGCATGATTTGATCAAAATAAATTATTTTATGATAATAGAATGACCATCAAAATGCTTTATTTCAATGCATAATGCAATTCCGCTCTCTGAATAGTAATCACTATCATCATATAACGGAAGTTAAATTGAAATCGCCACTCTTAGCATACTTAAGACAACGGTCTAATTAGAATTAACGTCGAATCGTTTCACGTGGCTATCCTTTTATCTTTTTCAGTGCAACACTTTTTTACGAGGTCGGAACATATAATAGATGGCGGTTCCGAGCTAATTTACAAAAAATCCCGCTCATTGGCATCATTAATGGCCCTTTTCGCACTAGTTAGCTTTAGAATTTAATTTTAAAAGATTTTTTTTCCAAAATGGGCATAAAAATATAGTAACACCGATACTGAAATAATCTAGTAGTGGTTTCAAACTCGATCTAAAATGGGCAAAAACTAGCATCCATACATAAATATCTACTCTCTTCATTTTAGTCAAATGTTCTTATTACCTTTTTGTAGGGACATTTATTCATGTTAATGCGGCATGGGGGATTGGAATGAGATAACTTTTAGCCACAAATTTAAATGCATGTAAGGAAATAATTAAAATAGGAACTTTGTGTTAGCGCAGGAGAAAATATGAAGCAGGAACTTTCACCTGCCATAGTATTTTTTGAAGGAGAAAATTTTGCTACTAGACGGACTAAAAACCGCTGTTGATGGAAGATCTGCCCACTAATAATCAAACAGTTTTTATATAATAGGTTATGAAATCTTTTAGTGTGTTCGATCGATGCAAGAACATAATCGCTCAACCAGTCCAACCAAACAAGGTTATATGGTCCTTTCTTATAAATTAATAATATATACTACTCCGTCCCACAATGATGTTCCGAAATGAAAATGACACAAAAATTAAGAAAGTGAGGGACAAAGGTTGAAAGTGGGGGACAAGCTGAAAAGTGGTGGATAAAGGTTGAAAAGTGGTATTTTATGTATGATTGTTAGACTAAAAATGGAAAGAATAGATATAGGAAGATCATTGTGGGATGTCCCAAAATGGAAATTAGGAAGATCATTGTGGGACGGAGGGTTCGGTCTGAGTATTCCAGTTCAGGTGTTTTAAAACCAAAAATATAACAATTGTCGAATAAAAACAATTAACATGCAAGGTGAGGATGAATCTGCAGAAAGAATATATCAAAGCCAACACAGGAAAAAGTTATTCACTAATTCATATATTTATTCCAACTGTTCATTAAGTGGCTGAAGTACTTATTCCAACTTATCCAATGCTTGTAATGGGCTAGCTAAACCAAATCCCGCACAGTAAATGTGTGTGTTGGCAGTTTCCCATTTTAACTGGACATTATTTCTAACAATAGTACAATACTATTTTCCAGAGAGGTCAGCAGATTTCTTCGATTCCTTCAGTATCAACTACTCCTCTCTTCCACCATTACTGACATATTTACTTTTTCACGATATTCAATGATCATATTTTACTGTCAATAACTCAGATTACATAAACAATTTCACATAAAAAATTGACATTTCCAAAATATAGGTTGAAACGAATATAACAATATCTCACATGATATATTTATTATAAATATAATAATAGCTTGTATTCAGAATCAAAGTTTTCTAAATTTGATTTTCAAAAAGTAAATATTCTAATAATGTAACGATGAAAAGACATGAACAAATAATATGCAGTTGCAGTACTATATAAAGAATGCAGCCTCTTTGCAAAGAACCAAACCTGATCCCCAAGCAAATTATACTTGGCTATCATCCACTCCAAGCTCCATGAGTAAACTCCATGGCAACTACAGCGATGGCGGGAGGAACGGCAGCTATGCCGTGACAGGCTACGCAGATCATGTACGCCGCCCTGGTATGGTGGTGGAACCCGAAGG
The DNA here is from genome assembly GCA_032355605.1 of Rubia tinctorum. Lineage (NCBI taxonomy): Eukaryota > Viridiplantae > Streptophyta > Magnoliopsida > Gentianales > Rubiaceae > Rubia > Rubia tinctorum. Next base: position 10,552,382 of record JAULKM010000008.1, read on the forward strand.
AAGGAGAAACCCGAACACGGGGTACAGCTCGGAGGGGTATGTCGTGAGAACTGAAAGGATTGTGGAGCATATTACTCATGCTCCTGTCATTAGTATTGTGAGGCCTGATCCCTACTGGCCTTATGGAGCCGATCACGAGCCCGAAATGGAGAACTATGGAGTCCAAGACCGATATTCACACCCTAACTACGGTCACCCTATGGAGAATTTCCTCACCAAGATCCAAACTGAAGTCAGCCGTCCGCAGCCAGCAACAAAAATTCCTGGTCCTTTAACCACCAACTGGCGCACCGGCCGCGTCTCAACCGGACAAGAGCATCAACCTAATAATCACTCAACCGCCAGGTCCGATGCTGATGATCACAAGGGTAAAAATGGCCACCAGATGCAGAAGAAGATCCAGACCGTTCCGATTGGGAACCTGGACAAGAACACGGGGGGACACCCGAACCCCGTCCCAAACAAACACAACTTCTACGAAAGGCCTAACGAAAGCCATTTCCTGCCTACTCGCCCACTCAGTAGGCCAACAAACGACATCAATGGCACGGTGGAAGTCCTGGCTGAGGGCGTCAAGGGTGCCAACTTGGGAGTCCCGTGGCGCAAAGGGATAAAAGGAGACTCGGATGGGGATGATCATCTGAACGAACAGAGAGGGTATCATAGGATGGACAGCCCCCAGAGGTATCATGATGAAGAATCCCTCCCCGTTGCTTCGCAGAAGCAGCATCAGCCTCGTTTTGGAGTGCCACCAGCTCAGCCGAAGAAAGAGGTAACTTCTTACTCTTCCGGCTCTGACTCCGACACGATTGATAGCGGTGAGGCTAGGAAGCGATATGGAAATCTGAAGCCTCAGCCTGTGCAGGAAAAGGCATACAAAGGAGCCATTACCAGTGATGATCTGATCAAGAAGTATAATGGTGCCAAAGTTCCATGGTGAAAAGTGAAAACCTCTGCATTAACTCAACAATATATCTATTTATCTGTCTCCTACTAAATGTAACCATATTAATGGTTTGTTGTGTGGTGTGGTATGTGGTAATTGCTTGTTTTGGTTTTCCCTTTGTTCTGCTGTTCTGCTGCCTTAGGAGCAGACATATGGTCATGGTGTATGCATGGCTGAATGCCAAATAACATCTTGTCACGCTCCGTCTGCCTAATATACGGTATAATGCAACATAAATGTCGGATTATGTGTTTTTGTTACAAATTAATGCTTTGACTGACACCTCAAAAAAATGATTAGAATTGTCTTTGAATATGTGAACTATGTTAATATATATACGTGTCGTTCTCAATATATGTTTACTGATCGTCATCAAGCTACAAACGTAGTACGTTTATAGAAACGTATCGTTCTAACTAGATGGATCCTAATCGCCATCAAGCTACACGCATACGCGTCGTTCTATTCGGATGTTTAGTAATCGTCATCGCAGCTGGATAGATCCTTTTCTTGAGTAAAGTTAATCCATCTCTTTTTTTACTGACAATGTGTGAACAAATGAATCATATAATAATTTATGATGGGGGATTCCTATCGGACCAACTTATAATATATGGATTCAACTTTGTTAATAGAATAATAAATGAATTATAATCAGATTAAGAAAGGAATAGTTTTTCTCATTAGTTTTGTATATATCTTTTTCCATATGTGATTCTGTCTTGTATACCCTTTGTACTCACTATACTCCGTATATATGTATACACACAGTCACAATTATTTGTGGGTTTTACATTCTATCATGGTATCGGTCAGGTCTCTCTAATTACTCTCTGGCTTTTACCAAATTTTGCAATTTTTCTCCCTTGCTTTTCCGATCGACCGGCCGTGCCCACCCGCCGCCTCATCGCCGATCTCCGACCGCCGCCAAATCTTGATTGTCAGACTCGGCCGATTGGATTTTTCCGCCGCCGTACGTGCCCTCACACGCGTCCTCCTTGTCTCGCCGGATTCCACAGACCGACGCCGTGATCTTCACGCGCCTCCGCTTGCGATCCCGCGCCGCACTTGCTGCACCGTCCCTGCGCAAGAGTTAAATCAGTCATCCACTACCATTCACAAGTTTTATGTGTGTTTGGTGCTATTTGGTTTTTCTCGTGTGCTCGGATCTTTTCCTGATGTCGGCCATTACGCTTCCTTCCTTGATCAACTGCATTACCATCAAGCTTGATGGTTCCAACTG
>JAULKM010000008.1:10578552-10591427 GCA_032355605.1 Rubia tinctorum
GACTCAAACTAGGTTGCAAAATGAAGGATTTAGATACGAAAATCGAAAATGGTTATCTAAACCCCTTATGATGTAAAACTACCTAAATCTAGCAATCTTCCAACAAAAAGATAACAAAATAAATGTTAAATGCTTCGGAAAATACATGCATTTGACGTCTCATCAACTAGGCTCAACCTACCGCCGAGGAAGATGATGATAGGGTAAGGAATCAAGTGTAATATTTTCCTGTTTTAGCTCCCTCGTGTAATTTTTACCTTTTCAGTGAAGAAGCCATTCTACTTACTGATTGTTTCCTTATTTTTAAATTCTTTTCTTGTAGTGTAAATCATAGATAAGTCAACTGGAATGCCAATATACTCCCAATTCTCGAGGCCCATCTTAATCTTAGACAGACTGAATCGTATAAATATAAATTCCAAGTTCAAATATAGTGAAGCTCCATAGGATGGCTATGGGTGAAATTGAGAGGTTGGAGGAAGATTTAGCATAGAAATGCACATCTACTGACGAATATCCCTCTTTGGTCGAGTTGGTTCTTGCTGAGAATACTCGACTCTCAGAAGAAATCAAATCATCTAGGTTGAAAATCAAAGAATTGGAGGGGAAGGTTACTCTCCTTGATGTGAGCCTTCTGGCTCACTCGCTATACCACAGGGTCGCCAACCCAAAACTTATAGAATCAACTTTTACCTAGATTTTATTTAGGCCTTCTCACCATTGGCTCGTTGATTGCCAAGTTAGGGACTGACCAAGAAAAAGAAGCCTCCAACGCTATCTTGGAGTGGATAAGAGAGTTGGGAATCCGTGATCCTCCCTTCTCGAGGCGGTGATAATCCTCAACTTTGAAGAAATTAGGGTCTACGAAAGGTGACAAGAGTTGTGGATCTTCGAGCAATAAGAACAAGCAATCCTCCAAGAAGCGTTGCAGAGACGAGGGCCTTTAGGGGAAGAGCTTAAGGGGCGTTTTGTTGGGGTGAATCAGGAAAGGGAAAGGGAATATGAGATGGTGATTCCCTTAGTTAGTGTTTGATTTGTCTTTTTTATCATTCCCTTTCTCATTTCTAGTTTTACAATTCTCCCAATTGGGGATAACGTGATTGCTCGGTCATACCCTAGAACTGGGATTCCCTTTCCCTCCTCTTTGTAGCCTTCCAGTAGTCTTCCATTTTTCTCTTGGTTTTCTCAACTCTAAAATAAAATTATACTTTATATTTATAATCAAAATAAAAATTACAAAATTATGATTATGCTTTCAATAAAAAATATTATTATTTTACTTTTGTATTGCATATAGGTCGAATTCAAATGAGACTATAATTTTTATATGAATTCTTTTTTAAGTAAAAAATATATATTTTAACTTTATACAATGAATAATATTTATATTATTTTATAATAAATATATTGTTTTTTATATAAATACTATTATTTTATAATAAATATATTAATTTTTATATAAATACTATTATTTTATAATAAATATATTATTTTATAACAAATATATTATTTTATATATAAATACTATTATTTTATAATTGTACAATATAAATAGTAATATATTAAATATTAATGTTATGCTTAAACTTAATTAAATTTAAGACAAAAAATTAATTTTATGCGTAAAAAATAATATTTTAATTTTACTTTTCAAGTTGAACATGGTTGGAATATTAAAATTTTAAAATTTATATAATTTTCAAAAAATTATATTATTTCATAAATATTATTATATTATAAAGTTCAGTCAATCAAATTGAATATTTTTCCGTTGTCCTACACAAATGAAAAGGCAATATGTAAAGTTTTAATTTGGTTTAGATTCTTTTCATAGAGGTGGTGATATATAGGTGTAATATGGTTCTCGATGTTGAATAGTCAATGTTTAATTTATAAAATATAATTATTTAAAAAAATATATTTATGTGTAAATGGGTATAATACATTAAGTAATATTTTGTATTTGCATCGATTTTATGTTTTTTTTAAAAAATAATATCTTCTAGATGTCCATTCTTAAAAGATTTACGTATGTGATTTTTTTAACATCATTATTAGCACATTTTTTTATATAAAATGAACTGCATATTTTTAAATCAATCTGTCGCATGTGACATGAGAAAAATATGTAAAGATGACAATATGTAAATAAAATATTTACTACAAATAATAAATAGATTTACATATTTGTAATCACATACAACATATTAATATATTAAAGATGATGAACTACATATTTTATATTAAATATTTTTATATGAACTAGATATGACAATAATTCAGGAAATACTTTTATATCTTTTAGCAGATTTGATAATGTGAAATAATTTATACTTATGTATGATATTTTATAAATAATGCTAGAAATTAATATTCATTTCCCTAGTGTGAACCAAACAGTAACAAAGGGAATGAGAAATAATTTTATTCCCTTTCAACAATTGAACCAAACCGATTTTTAAAAACAGGGTTATTTCTTTCCTTTCTTTTCCTTTGCCTCTCCTGATTCCTTTCCCTTTCCCCATTTGAACCAAACAAATTTCATAGGATGACTCTTCTAAGCATTCTCGTCAAAAGTAAAAGTTAGATCCGTCCAAGTATCCTGAAGAGGGACAGATAAAAGACCTCCAACGTGCTGCCAGAATCAAGATGGAAGAACTTGAAAATGTTAAAGTAAGACTGAGAAATCTAGCCCCATAAGTTAAAAAGATAGGTATTCTCTTTATGTTGTTTCCGAAGCTTTCAAATTGTAACTCTGTTTGTAACTTATTCGATGTATCGAATGTATCAATGTTACGTACTTATAATATGATTTGTAAGATTTGTGCATACTTAACATAAACTAGGTTGCTTATCAGCTGTAATCGTTAATCATTTGGCCCATTGAGCCTGAATGTAATCTAGTAGTAAACATAATCAAATAGATCAAGTTGCGTATCAGCAAAAACATTAAACGAATGAACTGTAAAAATTGGAGTAAAATTGAGTAGCTTATCATCCTTCTCCGTCAATCATTTCATTCATGAAACAGGAGTAATGTTACATAACGAGTGCCACTTATCAACATTTCACTCAATCACCAACCTCAAAAGCTGGAATTATTACAAAGGGTGCCGCTTATCAGCATATCACCCATGTCCTCAAGAGTGCCGTTTATCAGCATATTACTCATGTGCTTGAGAGTGCCGCTTATCAGCATATCACTCATATCTTTGAGAGTGCCGCTTATCAACATGTCACTCATATCTTCGAGAGTGTCTCTTATCAGCATATCACTCTTATTTTCTCGAGTGCCGCTTATCAGCATATAATTCATTTTTTCAAAGCTGGTAATACTTTCTCAAGTTGGTGATGTTCCATCTTCTAGGAACCCTTGCCCCATTCATAGATTTGAGAACTTAGCTACCTCCCGGATATACTTCCACCACCTTGCAGTGACCTTCCCAGTCAGGAGCTAACTTTTCTTCAAGTTCACGACGACTCTTCTTAGTTTTCCTCATCACCAAATCTCCTGGATTGGATACTACCCTTTTGACTCTTCTATCATAGTTACGCTTGACTCTTTCTTTCACCCTAGCTTCGTGCATGGAGGCTAACTCTCACTTTTCCTCCACCATATTGAGGTTTAAACACCGATTATCCTCATTAACTGTCTCTTCTGTAGCTGCCATCAACCTCAGACTTGGAACTCCAATATCCGCAGGGATCATTGCTTCCAAACCATACACCATTCTATACAGTGTTTTACCAGTAATAGAAGACTCAGCCATCTGGTACGCCCATATAACACTGGGTATCTTGCATATCCAGTTCCCTTCAACCCACTCGAGCCTAGCTCTAATTCCATTCACTATTGTCCGGTTGGTTACTTCTACCTGATCGTTGGCCTGTGGATGGTAAACTACCGTTACTTTTTGCTGAATCTTATATTCCTCGCACCATTTTTTAAACGGGTCTTGGGCAAACTGCATCCCATTATCTTTGATTACTATCCTCGGGATCCCAAAGCGGCATACAATATTCTTCCAACAAATTGCAATGACCGATTTCCCCTTTATATTTGTCAAAGGCTCAGCTTCGAACCATTTCATGAAATAATTGACAACCGCAATAAGCTACTTGAACTTCCCCTAGGCTTCTGGGAAAGGTCCTACCAAATCAGTCCCCCCACTTATCGAATGTCCATGAACTGTGAATGTTCATCATTTCAACCTAGGGAATGTGAATTAGAGGGGGATGCTTCTGACATCGGTGACATGCATGTATGTACCTGTTTGCATTATCAAACATCATTGGCCAATAATACCCTGCTCGAATGAGCCTCCTTGCCACTGATCGAGCCCCCCTGATAGCTACCACATATGCCTTCATGAACATCCCTTATCAGATAATCAGCCTCATAAGGGGTAACACATCAAAGAAAAGGTTACGGATGTCTCATTCAGTACAGAATTCCATCTTGCGGCACATATCTCAGGGCCTTTAGTCTTATCTTCTTGGCTTCAGCCTCATTTTATGGAAAACCCCTTCTCGAAGATAGCTCACTATATTAGTCATCCAAGTTTTCTCCTCCTCGATTGCCATCACCACCAGTTCCTCAAAACTTCTTCTGTTTAGGTTTCCATGAGAAGCTATTTTTGAGATTGAATTCCCAAGTTTGAAGAAGCAAGTTTACTCAGAGCGTCCACTTTATGATTTTCTTCCCTCGACACCTATGTTATAGAGTGCGACTTGAAACCCTTCAAAGGCTGTTTTACAATATCCGAGTATTTCTGCAAATTTCCTTCTCTAACCTCATACTCCCCATTCACCCACTGAACCACTATTTGAGAATTACTATAAACTTCTAGGTCCACCACTTTCAGCTCTTTATCCAATTTAACCCAGTTATCAGAGCTTCATACTTGGCTCATTATTCGTGGCCTTGAACGCAAAGTGCAATGCATACGGATAATCCCTGCCATCAGGGCTGGTGAGCAGTACTTCAGCCCCTCCTGCGAGGAACTGTCTACATACAACTTCTAAACCTCTTTTCTTTGAACAACCTCCTCTCGAGTTTCATCTTCAAGTTCGATTGGTTCCGAGGTCTCCACTATGAAATCCACCAGCGCCTGACCCTTGATAGCAGTTCTGGGCTGATATTGAATATCATGTTCTCCTAACTCTATGGCCCATTTCATCCTCCTCCCCGAAGCCTCTAGTTTTAATAAAATCTATCTGATTAGGTAGTTGGTGAGAAATACTATCGTATGCCCCTGAAAGTAAGGATGCAGCCTCCATGCTGCATGCACTAAAGTCAGAATCAACCTCTCGAGAGCTGTATACCTCATCTCCAGATGTAACTATATCATTATATATATTGACCCTAGATGGTAAATTCTACAAGCTTCTCTAATAAATATAACATTCAGTCGCTTATTTTTAAGGAAGTTCCGTTCGAGCCCCTTAACTGTTAGTTTATGAGTTTTTTAAAGCCTAACTTGCTTCATTTTTTCCCCATCTATGAGATTCTTCTAGTGTTGTTATATGTTAATGATTATATAAGATAATGTTATACATTTTCCATGCATCCTTGAACTGCTTGTAGTGTCCTATCTTGTATTCCACTCTAGTTATTTGCTTCATCCTAGCTTTCATATTTTTGATCAATTGTAACTTGATGACCTACCCATATGATTCTACGTGTCTCGCTTCAACACGAAGGCGAGATATAAACATAGTTATTGTTGTAGCTTGATGACATATAATTGCATTCTGAATGTAAACCAAATTTGAAAGTGCTTAAATTATTACAACTCTCCAATTCGCGCTTCTTACGTTTATGTTGAGATTGTGCTCAATGATTCTGGTTATGTTGCTCAATCAGTGTTCTTGGCTGTATTTACTTTTATACATTAACATAACACAGAACCAATTTGAATTAGTCCACTTCCTTTCCCTAAGAGTATTGTGAAGCTTGAAACGTAATCAAAGATTTTAAAAACAACTTGGAGGAAAAATATATCCCTTCCATTAATTTTATCTTTTATTTTGGAATTATGTGGGATTGCAATGTGCTTTGGCTTTGATAATCTAATTTTATTGTTGTGTAGTCTCTCATGCACTTAGGCTGATACATACTTTCTCAGATTCTCTGCCTTATTGTATTCTTCAAAGGAGAGCTTTACAGTCTCCAAGATATGTGTTTACTATAATATCTTTGATTACATATACCTCAACATTTTGGAAAGTTGAATATACACTATGAAGAATCGAATAATATCTCACATGATGATATTATTATTTATATTTCAATTCAAGTTTATGGTCAATTTGCATGCTAAAAGTTGGTGTGGAGAATATCACAGGACAACTCTCGTTCCGCTCTTAAGAGTATAAGATGGAACTTGAAACATCTCATAGGTTTACACTTGCTTTATATTTCATATTGGTTCAATTAATATTGTGTATACATGACTTCAGATGGAGGAGCATGATTTAGAAAGCTAGATAAGTCTATCATTGTTTAAGGACATTGCTTTTTTCAAACTTCCTAGATGGTTTTATGCCAACTAGTGCATTTTTAACATGGCTTGAAGCTATTAACTATCTTTTGTAGATATGAGCAATGAGCATTTCGTTAAGCAATGATTATTTTTGACCTATATATCTCTGTGCAGTTGGAACTTATTAGGTTTGTTGCCTTTTATAAGCCCCTTATTGCTGCCACAAAGACATTCGAGAGAATTATCAATATTGTTAAGATTGTATTGCTTGCTCCCATGCCTGCTCAAGTTTGCATTTTTAAAGCTTTCTATATTGTGTTTACTTCTCAATTGTTATTAATCCCAATTTACCTTTGGTCATATTTTGTACTTAATAGCTGGATGTTTTTTTATTGTGTACAAGACTAATAGTTTCAATATTTAGAAATTGCCTATAATGGACAACATGCAGCTTCCTCTTGAAAATGTTGTCAGCGCTGTTTTTGATGATTCAAATGATGTTTCCTGGACCAATTCTGAAGAAAAACTAGTTTTGTGCCGAGTGTTTGAAGGTACCATAAAGGTAGCCTGAACACATTTACATGAAATATTTACCTTTTAACGATACCATGAACGTTGCTAATTAAAAATGAAGGTCTTCTTGAGCAACTTCTTAGTTTGAAATGGACCGAACCAGCTCTTGTTCAAGCTCTTGGACACTACTTAGATGCATTGGGCCCCTTCTTGAAGAACTTTCCGGATACTGTGGGTAGAGTAATCCATAGATTTTTCGAGCTTTTGACCTCCCTACCATTTGTGTCAAGATTGTTTGTGGTGCCTTATCTGATGCCATTTTTCTTTGGGAAGAATATTGCTTGCTGATATAGCTTGTTCATTGATGGTATCCTTCAACAAACATCTAGGCATGCAAGGTTACATATCTGCGCATCATTTATTCGTATAGCCAAGACTGGTGGCAAAAGCCTTCTTCCCCATATAAAGGTAGTATAATTTCTGCATTGGACCTTTGATATTCAGCGGTTTACTAATATAATGAACTGGAAAATATTTAATATTGGTACGTGAATATATTTTGAGAGCCAGCACCAGATGCCCTTTCGTCTGATTAGGGCATCTAGTGTCACCCATGTAATAAATTATGTTATGAAAGAACATCTGAGAAGATTAATAATATCATTTCCCAATATTATGACTATGATTTGATAGCTTCTAATGCATGATGCACTATATTATACTGTCTAGTTTGTTTTTTTTACAAAGTTCAAAGCTTTGGTAAAGTTTTGATAACCATGTTGAATGTTAGGTCTTTTTGGTTAGGAACTTTTCGTGAATGGACAGGGTGTTTTTTTACTATGTCCATACCATGTGATAAGGTGTTCGAGGTAGCATAGAGGAGGGGCAGAATTCTTGATTAGTAGATCTGGATAAAATATGCAAACTATTGATCTTGTTTAAGAATTTTTGGTTGGATAATTATCTGTTTGTTCTCTTAGTGCTTGTGCAGCATAAGTTATAGTGTAATAATGGAAAATGATTTGTATCTTTGAAGATGTCTGAAAATGATTTGTTTTATAGTTATTCATCTCTGTTCTAAAAGAATAATTTGCTTATCTTTTTGTATTCTGAAGGGGATTATTGACACAATGACATATTTACAGAAAGAGAGTTAGTTACTTCATGGAGAATATAATATTTTAGCTAAGCATTTCTGATTATGGCATCTGTTGTTGGGTACTGAATTTATGTTGTTCTTATATATTCATATATTTTCTTCCATGCTTAAGTTTTGTGCATTTACTAGCACTATCTCTAAATTCGTTACAGGGTTCAACGATAGCAAGAAGTTTTGGAATATTTTCTCGAGCCTTTGAGTAAACAGTGGACACTGATAGATTGGCGAGATATGTATTTTTCAGAGCTTACAGGCTTTGTTCGTCTTTGTGCAGAGACATTATTTATGTGGTCTCTCTTCCACACGATAATTTTCTTTGAGAAAGCACGGAAGAGAAATGGGTATGCAAAAGGCAATCACGTACCAACATTAAATATTTGCTTGTTTATTACATTAGTAAATAGGTGACAACTGAATATCAAAGGCCCGGTGCAGAAATTATATTACCTTCACATGGGGAAGAAGGCTTTTGCCACCAGTCTTGGCTATTCGAATAAATAATGCACATCTTTGTAATCTTGCATGCCGAGATGTGTTTGTTGAAGGATCCCATCAATGGACACGCTATGTCAGCAAGCAATATTCTTCCCAAAAGAAAAATGGCAGCAAATTAGGCACCACAAACAACCTTGACAGCTAATGGTAGAGTGGTCAAAAGCTCAAAAAGTTTTTGGATTACTCTGCCAGCATCCAGGAGGTTTCAATAATTTTACATGCAAACACAATTTATAATGTTTATGGATTACTCTGCCCACAACATCCGGGAAGTGTCAATAATTTTACATGCAGACACAATTTATAATGAAAAATTAAAATTTAACTTTGATGCGGGGAATTTCTTTTGTGACCTTTATAATATTTGGATTTGGCCTAATACTCCATGCAGAGAGAACTATTCATGGGCAAGGTAGGGCAATTGCCTTACATTTTTTTTCATAAACAACATTTTTTAAAAAAAAATAGTTAATTAATAAATGATTTTTAATTAATGCCCTAGTTTATTTTTAATTTTAGACACTTTATTCTTATAAATTTAAGAATTTCTCAAAATTTTAACACTACCTTCAAAGATAGAACCATCAAATTAAATTGTCACCCACCAAAATATTTATTTTGTATCCGCCCCTGATTCCATGCTAAGTTATTGTGTGAGCAATATAACCACACCTGTAGAATAAGATCCCGAAAAGTCTTGCGATCTTCCTCCAATGCCAAAGTTAGTGTATGAGTAATATATGAATAATCTCCGAAAAAGATCTGTTGCTTGTTCTGCTGCATGGATCACCTATTTAGGTTTGGTGTATTCCGCAATCTCTGCTGACAATGGACTGTGTTCTTAGATCATTGTTTTAGTGGCGAGGTTATAGGTGAGAACTCTCTCTCTTCTTATAGGATCGCTTAGGATGGCTCTCTACGGGCGAGGTGTTGCTATTAGCGAGGTTCCCTCTCTTCTCTAGCGAACAGTCCTTATTTGGTTCGTTGGGCTCGAAGTATTATCTTTATTGTTGATTTCGCATTATTAGGGGAGGTGTATGGCAAACTTCACAATACATGATTTTAGTGAAAAAATTAGGGAAATATACAAATATGACCCTATATATTTGAGAAAGTGCAGATATAACTCTAAGATAATTTTTAGTGCAAAAATAACCCTAACTACTTTACATAAGTGTAAATATAACCCTAAACACTATATTATGGCATTGACCGGAGCTGACCACATATAAAATGACTAAAATGCCATTTCCTAAAACCTAAAAGAGTTAATGACCATTTTGCCCTCACCACAACAGCCACCACCGCCAGCTTGCCACCACTCCCACCTAGTGAGCCCCACCACCACCGTCTTCCACCCTCACCCAGCAAGCTCCACCACTCATGCCTTCAATTGCCAGCCTTAAATTGTCGTCTTCCACCCCCTGCATGCTGTTCAATCCACCCGAAAATAAGATTCCAACACCACCACAAATTATATCTCCCCGTCGATGATGGTAGAGGTGATGGTTCCCCCGCCGACGCCATCTGACGCCACCTACGCTCGCACCACCCCGCCAACACCCTCATTAAATCCTAACCCACTCCACCAGACGCCACCCCGCTGATAACCCATTAAACCCTAGCCCACCCGTCCAACACCACCCACTCTCGAAACCACCTTGCTGAGCCCCATTAAACCCTAAGCCACTCCGTCTGACGCCGTCTGTCAGCCAATGCTCAGCCTTTAAATCGATGCCCAATGCTCAGTTTTCAAATCAACACCGGCGCAGACTTCCTCATCTCCGCGCTCAGTTTTCAAATTGACGTCGGTGTAGACACCCGTCGCTCGCAACCACTTGACATAGGACACCCGCTGCCATCCGCCGCTCACCACCACCCAACCCTGCCCCCACTCCCGCCGCTACACCCGTCACACCAAACCCAGCCTATCCGCCACTCCCCACCACTCAAGCAAAGAAGAAGAGAAATGAAGGAAACGAAGAAGTTGTGGGAGAAGAAAATAAGAGAGAAGAGGAAGAAAAGAAAAGAAGTTGTCGGAGAATAAAGAAAGAGAGAAGAGGAAGAAAAGAAAAAAATGAAGGAAGAAGGTTAGGGTTTTAGGGGTATGAAGGTAATTTCAATATATTTTTTAATTTTTTACATAGGGGTAAAATAGTCTTTTCATTATAATCCAACCTCAAACTGTCCGAAAAGGTTATATTTGCACATACACTAACTATCTAGGGTTGTATTTGCACTTTCAATTATCACATAGTTATATGTGCACTTTCGTGAATTATTTAGGGTTATATATGTACTTCACTCAAAAAATTATTATGAAAATATATCACAAAATTTGGTTGAAACATCAAGTGTTGAAAATGAAATATCAAATTTGGTAGTAAAAACCAGCGCAATGCACGAACATGAGGAATACAAATGGATCCACAAATGTTTTCGACCTAAAAATCTTGACTCGCAAGATTTTTATGACCCAAATCATTAATTTTTCAATTATTTATGCCAATTTTCCAGAAAAATGGTATTTGCACCTAGATACCTCCTTACTCTCCCAAACTTTCTTTAATTATGTTTGGAATACATTCTCTGATTAAATTTCATTATATTACGCATTAATATTTGGTCTCACTATTAAAGGGTCTCATACTTAGACTTTGTCATTTTATAATTGATGTAACTAAAGTTGTGATTTAATGTTTGTTTTTATTTATTGCAATGAAATTCCTTTAACTTTGAAAAACTTTTAAAATGTACCGCACTATATAAATAATTATAATTTAATTCTAAAAATTATTGAAACGAGATTTTTTTGATGGGTTTAAACGTTAGTTGGTCGGCAAAGTCTCGGGAAAGACCACATTTGCATAAGCATATAGAAAGACGAGATTAAATTAGAATTATAGAAGGTAAAAAATTTAGTCGCAATATTAAAAATTCATTATACAATGTGTAGTAGTTATAAGTTTATATAAAAGTAAAAAAAATTAGTTGCAATATTAAAAAATTATTATACAGTTTGCAGTAGTCATAAGTTTATGACTTGATTAATTCAACTCGAAAATTTTATATTAATTTTATCTAATTTGTAGTTTAAACCGTGATTTTTTTTATAATTTATGCAAATACCGTCTTTTAATAGACGGACTCTAGTCGGTCTCACAAGAATCTTATCTATATGGAACCTAGAATAGGGGAAACATTTGGTAGTTTGGTCGTTGGTGGGCAAGGGCTTAATTGCAATTAAGTTGGGGCTGTTTTGTGATTATCAAATTCTCCAGGCTGACTTATTCTTTGGCCGCCTGGGATCTGTCAGAATCCAATCATGCGTATCTTGTCTCCTAAAATTGAGGAATTTGTCAGGCTCTACCAACAGAAATCCTGACGAGGGAGGATGTGACCCTTCAATCATTCACTCGATATCCCTATTAGTTACTAATATATTGCCCCCGATAGGATTCATGCGGGGAACAAGAGCTTGTGCACTTCTGGCCTTGTTTTCGGGAAACGAGAGGTATGTTATTCTTCTACTGTATTATTCTGGTGTTTTACGGTTTCTCTTCTGTGTATTATTCTGTGTTTTATGTGTATTCCTGCGACTCCGTGTTTGCTCTGCGTGTTTTCGTGTTGAGTTCGACTTGTTTATGCTCCAATCCTTCTTTCCTCTACCTCCACGCAACAAGGTTAACTCAAGGGTCAATTTGTGGCCTGCGTGTTTTATACCAATATTTCCTGATTGTTTGTGTCTGCAATTTGACTTCTAACAAGCATATCAGTGTCTGCATGGGTTTCGTATTGTGTGTATCTTAAATTTGAATTCTGATTTGAGGCTTTTATTCATATGTGGTTTTTTCATTTACTTAGGAAATTAAGCTTCGAGTGTGGCGCAGTGGGAGCAAAAGGTACCAGCTGCTGGCTAACAAATTATGAGTTATTGCTTCTGGAATTGTTCATGGTGTTGATAATTGGCCGCCTCTGCTGCCCGTTTCAGTTTTTTATTCGTTGATGAAGTTTCCTCTGTACTTTTTTTACTGCAGGTGGTGCATATGGTGGGAACTGAGGGGCAAAACCCGTGTCGCGGGGAAAGGGGGTTACCCTTCATATGCTCTACATAATTTAGTTTGGTATGTTAAAGAATGGGGTTTTCCTGTTGATTTTACGTCTGGCTGTGTCATTTGATCTTTGAAATGCTTTTGGAGTTTATAGGTTTTATCTAAAATGTT
>JAULKM010000008.1:10601016-10619643 GCA_032355605.1 Rubia tinctorum
TATATATTTTCTCTGGCACTTCCAAGTAGTATATATAAGAGTTCTTCCTTAAATTATGGTAGCCTCGCCATGTTCGCGCGTACATCATCATGTTGAAGAGACTTGAACATTCCTGCTGATCGACGACCTTGCCGACTGGCCGGTATACAAACGAGACACCATAATTTGAGGAATACTGCAGATATCAACCATCAACCGTTTTGCTAAGAAAAGATCCGTCAAAATTTGCGGACACTCTATTTTAGGAAAGTGAAGAATGGAGAACTCCCTCGTGACAATGTTATTGTTGATGATCATAAATAAGCTATGAGTCAATGTTTTGCGAGACTTTCTTATGATAAGATGGAGAGAAAATCATATGTGTTTGTATAAATATAATTTTTTTTTATAAAAGCCACTAACTTTTCACCATAATTAAGAAACTAGTAAGAAACTTCATATTGGTAGATATGTGGATGACATGAGAGATAAATATAAAAAATAAGAAGAAGATAATGGAGAAGAAAGTAAGGATGAGATGAAAGTGAATGTGAGAATGAGGTGTGTTTGTATTCATCCTCTTAGGAGGTATTTATAGAAATATTTTAGGGGTAATACATAGTGTTCACCTAGGGTAAATCATAGTGAAATTGTCACAAATCTAGCTTAATGCTAAGGAGCATTTTATTATCCATAACACTCCCCCTTGCAATGATCATTACAAAAATTATGTGTTCATGCTGGCTCATTAAAAACCTTATTAGAAAAAAATTCAGTGGGATAAAAACCGTAGTAAGGAAAAAATAGTATAGCCACGTATAGATCCACTCATGTTGACTGGGCGATTTCTTCTTGACTTTGTAGCTCTTGCATCCCGATTTCATAAACATGTTTTATGAAAACCGAAGTGTGGAGAGCCTTTGTGAGAAGATCCGTTGAGTTCTCACAGGTACGAACATACAGAATGTTGATAACATTACTCTTTTCCAACTCTTGAGTAAATGAAAAGAATTTTAGAAGGATATACTTTGTTCTGTCGCTTTCGATGAATCCTTCCTTTATTTGAGTAACACATGCAGCATTATCTTCAATAAGCGTGATGGGATCATCATTTGGTAGGAGACCACTTGTGGTTATGATATGTAGTGTCATGGATCTCAACCACACACACTCTCGACTTGCTTCATGTAATGCGATAACCTCAACATGGTTTAATGATGTCGCGATAAGCATTTGCTTCTAAGAATACCAAGAAATCGCAGTCCCTCCGCAGGTAAACACATATCCAGTTTGAGATCTCCCTATGTGTGGATCTTACAAGTAACCTGCATGTGCATAGCCAATCAAAACTGGTAATCCCAAATCAATTGTTCCTTGAAGGTAACAAAACACATGCTTGATTATATTTCAGTGTCTTTTAGTAGGAGATGAACTGAATCTCGCTAATAAATTAACAGCAAAAGCAATATTATGTCGAGTACAATTAGCAAGGTACATAAGAGCTCCAATTGCACTTAAATATGGTACTTTTGGACCAAGATATGTTCAAATTCCTCATATGGACGAAATTCATCCTTTTGCACATCAAGAGATCTGACGATCATTGGGATACTCAATGAATTTGATTTATCCATAAGTTGAATCTTTTTAATACCATTTTTGTGTAATTTGATTGATGCACAAGTATCCCATTTGCAAGTACTCAACTTCACACCGAGACAATATTTTGTTTTCCCAAGACCTTTTATCTCGAACTCTTTCTCTAAGTAAGAGATTACATCCAGAATCTCTTCATTGGTCCAATGATATTCAAATGATCAACACAGACAGTAATAATCACACACCCGCATGTTGTCTTCTTGATGAAACACAAGGACAAAGAGGGTCGTTGACATAGTTCTTTTGTAACAAACATTTGCTTCGTCGGTTGTACCACACCCGAATTGCTTTAACCCATATAAAGATCTTTGTAATTTTATTGAATATGTTTCTATGGATTTTGAAATTGATACTTCATGCATTTTGAATCCTTTAGGGATCCTCATGTAAATTTCAATATCGAGCAATTCGTATAAGTAAGCGGTAACAACATCCATAAGGTGCATATTATGTTTCTCATGAAATGCTGGACTGATTAGGTATCTAAACATAATTCCCATGACAAGGGAATACGTTTCCTCAAAATCAATTCCGGGCCTTTGAGAAAAACCTTGTGCAACAAGTCGAGCCTTGTCTCTCACAATCTCATTTTTCTCATTTCTTTTTCGCACAAATACCCATTTGAATCCAAGGGTCTCACATCTCCATGTGTGAGCACTTTAGGCCCAAAAACTTTGCGCTTGTTAAGGGAGTCTAATTCAACTTCAATATCCTTTTTCCATTCAGCCCAATTGTGTCTATTTTTACACTCAATAACAGACCATGGTTCGGAATCTCTTATTGTCTCCATAACATCGCATGCCAAACTAAAAGAGAATGCATCATCGATGTCCTCATCTCGGTTCCACCTTATACCTGTATTGGCATAATTAATTAAACTTTTTTATTTTCCTCATTGTATAAATCTACATGAATACGTTCCTCCATTTTTGGAGTCATCTTGCTTCTCTTCTCCTTTTTTTTTCGAGGATTTTTATCTTTGGAATTGAGTGGTCTTCCACGCTTTAGGCGTGTTGTGATTTCATGAGTGACTTAGTTTTCAATTTTCCCTCTCGGGACTTCAATTTGAGCAGGAGCATTCTCAGCTGGTATGTGAGCTTTAGTCACTCTCTTTGTGTCTGTAAATGCATCAGGAAGTTGATTTTCTATATCTTGCAAATGCAAAATCTTTTGAACTTATCCATCACACTCTTTTGTATAAGGATCAAGATGCAATAATTTGGTATAGACCATGTATTTTTCCTTTCTAGTTGTTTTCTTTCTCCCCCTAATGCTGAAAAATTTTCTTGATTAAAGTGGCAATCAGCAAAACGAGCTGTGCAAATATTCCCAGTTTGATGTTCAAGGTATCTTACAATAGATGGACTTTAAAAGCCTATATAAACGCCAAGACTTCTCTGTGGCCCCATCTTGTGTTCTTTGAGGTGGTGCAATAGGCACATAAACAACGCAACCAAAAATCCTTAGATGGGATACATTATTCTTGGCTGAATGCAAGTTGTAGTGGAGAGTATTTATAATATGCACTCAGCCTTATGCGAATCAATGCAGTAGCATGTAATATTGCATGACCCCATAGTGAAGTAGGGAGCATTGTTCTCATTTCAATGGTCTAGCAATAAGCTAGAGGCGCTTGATCAGTGATTCGACCAGACCATTTTGTGTGTGTACATTAGCAACATGATGCTCAATAATAATCCCAACTGGCATACAATAATAATCTGATGCCTGGGATGGGAATTCACCGGTATTATCAAGTCTGATTTTCTTGATTGTATGATCAGGAAATTGAGCTCGCAAAGCGAGTAATTTAGCAAATTTCATATTACGAGTTGATAACAGACATACCTTTGGCCATTTGCTAAAGGTATCTATCAATACCATGAAGTATAGAAATGGTCCACATGATGGATGGATGAGTCCACACATATTACCTCGAATACTTTCAAAAACATAGGTGATTTTGTTTCAATATTTCTAAGTGAAAGACGTATGATTAGCTTTCCAAGTGAACAAACTTCACATTGGAAATTTTTTCCTTCAGGGATCTTTTGGTCCTTCAATGGATGCTCTTCTTCACATCATAGGTTAACCAGGATGACCCAGTCGATTAGGCCATATGGTAAATATTGAAGGTTTGATAACTACCATATTTGATTCAGTTCCATTTATATGCTTGTAATGCAATCTAGTCGATAGCATTGGTAGTTTTTCAAGTATGTATTTCTTTCCAGATTTATACATTGTGAGAAACATATATTTCATGGTACCTTCCATTACAAAATGAGTATCAAATCCATGAGAATATATATCATTGAAACTCAAAAAGTTTCTTTTGGACCTTGGCAAAAATAAGGCATTGTTTATTGTAAACATTGTGCCATTCAACTATGTAAAGTTTTCCTCACCAACTACTTCAATCAGATCTACACAGGACCTAATATTGTATTCAGAATGGTTTGTGTTGGTTTTATATTTGAGAAAAACCTTGTATACTTCAATATAGTGTGCTTTGTTCCACGGTCGAGTATGCATATTCCTTCAATTTTACTGCTTTGTTTGGCTTCACAATTAGCTTTATCCATTTTAGAAATTTAACTAAAAAACAAAATTGTGATAAGAAAGATAATTAATTAGACAGTAGCCAACCTTTAAAGAAAAACCATACAAGCTATATTTTATCTAAGAGAGACAAATAAACATCAGACCATTGAGCTTCATTCCCGATAAGAGTTATACAATTCCCTTTTTAGTTTTCACCATCCGCTTGTTCAGCAAAATCACCAACTATATCCATGAAATCATCATTGAAGTAAGATTATTTGAGATGAGTGGATTCATTTATAATATTTTGGTCAGTAAAGTTGACCTTCTTCCCCATTCCCGTCATGATCTCCTGGTAGAGTTTACACAAGTGCTCTAGGACTAGGCAAAATCTTGACCAGTCCCCTTTACAGCCAATCTGAAATAAAAGGGTCTAGAGAATTTTGAGGAATTGGTGTCCTTTCCCTTTTATGGGTATTTTCATGGTTCCTCTCATGTTGCTACTTGTGATAGTAGTTACCGAACTTATAGAATGAGTTATAACCACTTTGACCACTTCTGTAACCACGACCACGACCTCGCCCATGACCTTGGCCTCTCTCTCGATCCTAAAAATAGTTCTTTCGTTCAGGTTCATCAGAGTTAACAACGTTTGCTTGCCAGTCAGGCAAGATTGATGATTCTTCATCAGCAACTCATTATTATTTTCTGCGATGAGGAGACAATCAATTGTTGATAAGACTTTTGAAAACCCCGCACATGATATTGTTGTTGCAAGGTCACATTTTATGTTTGGAACCTAGAAAAAATCTTTTCCAGCATTTCAGTATCAGTTACTGTAACACCACAAAATATCAAGTGGGTTACTATTCTGAACATTGCAGAATTGTAGTCACTGACTTTCTTGTAGTCTTGGAACCATCAAGCAGTCCATTCATCACGGAAATTGGGAAATATTACATCTCTTTGGTGATCGTATCTTTCTCTCAGAGTTTTCCACAAATTATTTGTATCTTTCCCAGTGAGATATTCATTTTTGAGGCTTTAATCATGGGCTAGGCGAAAGAATATTAAAGATCTTGCCTTGTCCATTCTTGATGAGTGGTTCAACTCTTGGAGTGTCTCAAGGAGATTCATTAACTCCAAATGCATCTCAACATCTACTGTTCATGCCATATAATTGTTTCCACTGATCTCGAGATACTGAATTCAAGTTTCACATTATTCGACATGGTAAAAACTAATAGGGAAATAAAATAATTCATTAGATTTAATTCAAAATATAAAAATCTACTATGATTGAAAATAATAAAGAGAAATATATGAATCTGACCATTACTGAAGCAAAATAAAATTCTTTCAATGTAAATCTCTGGTGAGAATACTAATATTTAACACAAAAATAATTAAGGCAACAAGGACTAATGTTAGTTCAGAGATTTTATCGGCAAATTTAGTGAATTTAGAGTGAGAAAGATATGACATAGAACATAAAATGTGGTCTTTGTATCATTGGATAAATTTGTATTTATACAGTAAAATATAGCTGTGTATAGTCGTTATCCTACCGATGGAAATATAGTCGTTTATAGCTGTTATATTACCGCTGGGTATATATTAATCAATTGTAGTTAAAAGCTAAGAGTAGAATAGCAAAGTAATGCCACCAAATAAGATGTAAAAATAGATAAACATAGTAGAGACATAATAAATCATAGAAATATTAAAATAAAGCAGTTAAAGAATGGTTAGATGTAGATCACATCATTTTTCCATAAGGTGGCATAGCTTCCTGTGTATAGTAATATGGTGTTATACATTAAGAAATTTAATTATTGTAAATCACATCACATTATTATAAAGTGACAAGGCCTTCCTTTATATAGTAATATGGTGTTACACACTTAGAAAGTTAATTATTATTAATCACATCACATTATTATAAGGTGGCAGAGCCTCCTGTACATAGTAATATGATGTTATACAAGAATAATAACAATCATAAAAGTTTTAGTGCACGTTTTACTATACCCGTGTTTTGAACTTACATGATGAAGACTGAGAGTGATCGTACTGATAACGTGTAGTAGAAATCACTAACTTTTCACCAATTAATTAAGAAAGTAGGAAGAAACTTTATATTGGTAGATATGTGAATGATATGAGGGATTGATATTGAAAATAAGATGGAGAGAATGGAGAAGAAGATAAGGATGAGATGAAAGTGAAAATGTGAGAATGAGGTGTGTTTGTATTCATCCTCTTAGGGTGGGTATTTATAGAAATATTTTTGGGGTAAATGCATAGTGTTCACATAGGGTAAATACATAGTGTACACCTGGGGTAAATACATAGTGAAATTAATTATTATAAATGTAGCTTAATGGTAACGAGCATTTCATTATTCATAACAGATATAAGCCTTTTCAAAATTAGAGGTCTAAAAGTACTTATAATTGACTCGGATGTATTTTATAAGAACGGTTGAAATTTAGGAACTTATATTAAGGAAATAAAAATAGAAACCATCAAAATTCATCTCTTTCGATCGTTTTTGCTGCCGCCACCCGATTTCCTATCGCCAATGAGCTAAAATTCGCGGTTTGGGTACTGGATGATCGCGAGTTCGTGGCTTGGAGCATTGATTACCGTCAAATCTTGCCTGATTAATTTGGATTTTGTAGAGGGTTACGTTGAGTTCATCCGCTTTCTTCATGTTTGTCTGAAATCCGGTGGATTCTACAACGGGTTTTTCTGGGTTTAGATAGGTTTTAAGTCAGAATGCATGGGTTTTGCTTCGTCATTGGGAAAAAATGTTGTTGGCTTCCTAAGTCAAAATTTGATCCGAATCTAGATCGAAATTCATGCCCGGAATGGCTCTCGGCAAATGAAAGGCCATGGTGTTGAAATTGGTTGCTTCCTTTTAGGGCCATGTTTTCAACAGAGTTCCTTCCTAGATTTTGTCTAGTTATGTTGGAAGGGAAAGGCTAGGTTTTCGCGTTGTTTGCCAGATTTTGCATAAATTTTCGGCCGGGTTTTCGCATTTGGTTTCACTACAACTCAAAAGTCCCATTTGGACGCTAAAAAGTGTTCCAATAGGTCACTATTGGATGCTTCAATTCATAGAACACTTCTAAAACAATCCCATATATGTCATGTTATCGTGAGTCTCTATAGATCTTGGGTTGCTATAGTATGCGGCTCTATAGAAAATATATAGGGTTGTTTTATGCTTTCTATTGTATTAGATTGTTTTATAATTTCCTAGTTATATATGTATTGGGATGGTTAATTTATATGCGTCTTAATATACATCTATCAGGACACTTATAAATGTCCTAGTAGTTTTATACTAACTCGCTTTGTAATGTCCAAATTATATATATATGACCCGCCCCTTCCTCGACCGTCGTTAAAAACACGAGAGGAGGATGGTTAGGGATCAAAGATAGAATTTTTATTTTGCTCCCGTTCCTACTACTATACACCAACGAAATCACGAAAACGCGATCTGTAAAACCAGATCGGACAAAATACATCGACATGAACAATTAGATTAAATGTTCATCATGGACACATCAATCTAATCTATTAAGTCGAAGAACAATACCAATGTATGGGAAACAAATCCATACTTATTCAATAACATAATCATTAAAAAAATATTATGGGGAGATGAGGAAAAGAAGATGGAAAAAAACTTTCAGAGGAAGAAGAGAGTTGCGGCGGCGTAGCCCAACCTTTAATTAATTATAATAAGATAATAAACTCTTAATCATTTGTGTCCAATACTTTCAAAAGTAGTACTCCCTCCATCCCTCTAATAGTGTCTCACATGTTCATTTTTCACTATTCATTGATGGTTTGATATTTTTAATATTTTAAAATATACATAATAAAAAATTATAAACAATAGATATTGTAAAATTATGTTTTACGATAAATGTAGCAATATCTCACATAATCTCCGAACCTAAGAAAAATTTGTCGAATATATCGGTGCCGAGTATGAAATTGCAGAAGGGGAGAGAGTGATGGGGTTTATTGAGGCGGGGTATGCGAACTTAGAGGAGGCTATAGTTGTGTCAGTTGCAGTTGCAGTTGCAGTTGCAGATACAGTTACAAAAGCCATGAATCCGGTGTTTGGAGATGGGGGTTGGCAGAGTTGTTTTTGACAACGGGGGTTTGGAGAGTTGAGAGGAGGGATAATTATGGGCCAGGTCTGGGTTGGGTCTAATAAGACTCAGACCCATACCCTAAGAAAATTTAGTTAGACCCAAACCCGTAGGGTCTGAAAATTTTAGACTCATACCCAGACCCGATGGGTCCAAAACGGGTCTTAGATGGGTCTAATATTCTATTTTTTCTTTACTAAATAAAATATATATTATTTTAAATGCAAATAATTGAAATTCAATATGTATAAGAATTATTTTTTTAAGATAACAAAATACACAATACATATTATTTGTTTAATTTGAAATCAAAATACAAAGAGAATATAAAAGTAATTTAGAAATTTGGGTAAAATTATATATAATTAGGCTTATATGAGTCTACAGGTCTGGGTCTGGGTCTGAGTCGGGTCTTAGTATCCTAGACCCGGACCCGGACCCATATCTAAAATGTAGACCCATATCCGAACCCGGATCCGATGGGTCTAAATTTTTTAGACCGATACCCGACCCAATGGATTTAGATCCTATGGTTCTGGGTCGGATTCTAAACCCATGATCATCCTTAGTTGAGAGAAATGGGAGTGAAGGAATTGATGATGAGTGTGAAGTATTGTTATCTGAGCAAGGGAAATCTGGGGGTTTTCAAATGGTAGTTCGATTCCTTACCTTTTCGAAGTATGGAAACTTGAAAGTTCATTTTTCAATAACTTAATAAAAGGAAAGAAATATCATTTTCGAATTATTATTTTTAGATGACGTGGCTAGCATTGGGAGGTCACTTATCAAAATTGTTGCTCTTTTAATTATACTTAAAGATAGATTTCTTTGCTAGGAAATATTTCAATGGGCCAACATTTCAGCCCGCGAATGAGTAAATTAGTTCGGAAAACCTTTTATAATTTTATTCGAAACTCTTTCTTCTGTAAACTTATAAAAGTTCTACACTAAT
Organism: Rubia tinctorum; assembly: GCA_032355605.1. Lineage (NCBI taxonomy): Eukaryota > Viridiplantae > Streptophyta > Magnoliopsida > Gentianales > Rubiaceae > Rubia > Rubia tinctorum. Next base: position 10,610,326 of record JAULKM010000008.1, read on the forward strand.
ATCGATCTTATATATAATGGACGATCTCATGCCAAACTTTACACTCCATACATTCCAGTAAAAACGATAAAATTTCCTATTCGTCCACTGTTAATGCCATTTTTGTAATGAGTTTGGCCAGGAACTAATTGTCTTGGGTTATTGAAATTGTTGTGGATGCTTCAATACGGCCTCTGTTTGGACCACCTTCCGACATGATTCCGGCGTAGGTGTGAACCTGTAAAATAGCACAGATAGTCCAAATTAATGTACAAATAGTGGGGTTTTCAGTGAAATACACATTGATCTGGATTGTATCACTGGGTCAATATTTCTCTGTGGTATTTTTTTTCTCTTCGGTTTAACTACAAGAAGTGGCCTGTCAAACAAACAAATCTGACTGGATATGGATCGGAACAGCCAAATTTCTGTGATCTTCAATGATACGTATTCAAATTTATGGAGTCAAATATTGGCAATAGTGGTATTTATGCCTGGAAAATTTCTTATTTATGTTACCATTTCAGACTTTTCAGCTTAATTTCTTGATATTTTATTTTCTGGTGCTGTGAGACTTAAGTTGCAGCCCTTCACATTTGAATGATAGGTCTCAATTTCAGTTGTTAGAAATTCCTATATAAAGGCCGGTTCATACAACAAAAGTAAACTTAATTGACCGGATCAAAAATAGGCAAATTAAGAAAATAATAACTAATAAAGCACCATATTATATTATTTAAAAAACAGCATGTTATTTAACAATTAATGACGTGAGCAAACTATGGTCAAATCAGGTATTATGTTAAATTTACTACAATATATAAGCAGTAATATTATCATGTGAAGTATCATTGGATTATTTGTAATATGTACTTTTCAATTATTAAAATTTTATATGATATTAACATATGTAGCAAAAGTTATTAATGATCAAAGATGACTTGAGAAAATAGGCTAAAAGTGTGGCATAATAAATTGAACGGAGAGAGTACTACATGCTTAGACCATGTTTAGTGGTAGAAACCGATACCGGTTTCTTACCAATTAAATATATTATTTTTCTCATTTTCTCTCTTCCAACTAACTCTAAGAAACCACTCATTTTCCCTACACAGTGGTAAGAAATCACTTTATACTATTCATGTACCTCACTTATTCTCTCTATCATACTCATTAATTTTAACATTTAATTTAAATAAATATATCCACTCAAAATAAGTTGAATGTGAAATTTAATAATACATTTTCATTTTTAAAATTTAATTTATTTTTTTCATAAATTATTTAATATTTTGTGAATAAATAATTTTTTCAGATTTTTTTTCAATTTTTTTACGGATTTTAATGAGTATTTCCAGATTTCCCGCATTTTTTACAATCTTTTCCAAAAAAATTTAATTCAGATTTTTTAAAAAATAAAAAAGAAGAAATTCCATTAGTGGGACATGTGGCCCACTCCAGGGGCGACACGTGTCCCTGGACTGGTCAACAAAAGCGGGCGGCTGAGCAGAGCACAACCAAAGTGTTGCTTTGTCAGGGAGATTGGTTTCTTAACCGGTTTTCACACAAGAAACTAGAAACCGATCTGGAAATCATTACTGTTGGTGTTTTCTTTTATTTAGAGCGATTTTTTAAAATTAAGAAAACACCACTGCACAAGCTATTAGGAAGTTGACCACAGGCAGCTGTGAATGTGTGACACATGTTTGAGTTGTTTGTCACAAGTATCAATGCAACCCATGCTTTTTAAAATATGGTGCGTAACAATTTCCTCCCTCAATCTTGTTAAGAGTGGCATATTAGATGACTCTTGGATTTATGTGGAAAAAAATGAGTGGTTGAAATTGAATTGATAGAAAGTAAAAAGTAGAATGAATTGATGAAATTGGAAAAGTCTTACTAATAATAGAAAGTGTGTCATGAAAAAACATCTCAATAAGTTAAGTGTGCCGCAAATAGAGAAACAAAAGGAGTATAACAAAGGTATTGCAAGTATGTATCTAAACTAACTTAACATTTGAATTTATTCAAATAGGTTACTAATTGAATTTGACCTAGATTTCAATTGCTTTAATCCATAGTTTTTTCATGTTTTTATAATAAAATTTCACTAAATAACAAGCGATATATTTTAATTTTGTGAATTATAAATTTACTAGTATTGTGCTTCCTCTGGATTAATGCACACACTTTTGATTAATTAACTTTAATTATTATAAGTTTAATTACATAATAACACATATACACATTAATATTCACAAAATAAATGTTCCAACAAATATAACAATATCTAATAAATCATAGTACTATTACTTATATACTAAATGAATTTTATGATAAAATGTGTATGGGAAAATTCGACATCTAAGAGTAAAATAAAATAAAAACTAGTGGTCATCATAACACGGGTACATTTCATAACAAAAATGAAAATAATAATTTAAACGGGTTGCAGGTACTCCCTCCGTCCCATTTTAAGTTTCACCTCTTGAGTTTTACAATTGATTTAAAAATATTTGATCCTTAATATTTTTCATTAAGGATAGTTAAAAGTTGTGAAAATTTGATATTTTGAAAGTATATGTTAAATGAATCTAACAATGTATCACACAATAATATTTATAATTATATCATAATTCAAGGGTCAAAGTGGGAAAGTTTTGACTAAATGAATAGTTAAATTGCATCTTGAAATGAGACAGACGGAGTACAATATAAATATTGTACTCTTGGGGTATTATGGATGTGCATCATATACATGTATAATGTATATTTTAATACTATTAAATTATCATTACAATATTTACATAGTAATTATAATATTGCCAATCTCACATAAGAGAACAAGACTCCAAAAATTTGATCCTCTCTCCTTTCCCTGAAACATCACCACTCTCTCCTTTCCTGAGTTCAAACTGAAACCCTAGCAAGGGGGCCACCGCCCCCACCGAACCACCACCTCCCACGGCCCCCACCACATCCCCACCCTCCCCAACACCCCTGCCCCCATATCCAATCTCTCGTACCGGTAGATTTATAGATCCGGCCAGTCCACGTCCAAAGTCCGGTCGGCGGTAGCGAGTGTGCTTAGTGGTACCGGTAGACGTTCTCGCTCAACGGTCGGCGGTCGGAGGGTGTGCTCGCGGAGGTTGGCATTTCGCTCCACGAGCTGAGTCACGACGGACTCAGCGTTTGAAGAATGACCATATTCAGCGCGGTTCAAGGTCGACTCGGTTCCAAGTCCCGGGTTTAGCTCGGTCGGAGGTTGAAGAATCAGCTAGTTTTGTTGACCAGGTTCAACTTGTGGGCTGACTTGGCGGTGACTCGACAGTGACTCGACGGTGACTAAGCGGTGACTCGGCTCACTGGAGACCTCCTCGGTGGTATCCTGGTTACTCTCTCATTCAAAAGTATTTCCTCTTGCTGCTTGCATCAAACTCGCGACGGCGAATGAAAGTCATCCCGGTTTTTTATTAATGTGACGACGTCATTTCCACAGGTACACCTTTCGATGACAATGGCGAAAAGAGGGTATGATATATTTTTACAGTAATTCTGTTTGTTTTTTTTCCCGGAGACGTCATCCATTATTGAAAATTTACTGGAGAGACATGGTTGAGATGTAGGTGTATTTCTGTTTTAATTTCTTTTCTTTACTTTATTTATTTTTATTTTTTGGGTGGGGGCTATTAATTCTGTTTTTGTTTTTTCTTTGGTTTTAGTTTTCTTTTTTACTTTTCAAGTTTTTGTCTTTTTTCAGATTAAAAGGGTGGATTTAAAATGATTTTTTGGAATTAAAAGTGTCAGGTAGGAATTTTTCTATGTCAATGAATTTTCTGGCAGCCCGTAGTCTCGTAAAATTGTTTGACTTCAAATATGATATTCGAAGAGACTGTGAGAAGAAATTCAAGTCAAAGTTGTTTAAACGACGAACTTTTGGCGATACTGTTTTTTAAGGATTTAAATCAGATTTGTAGACTTTGGTTCAATAGGATATACTGGCCATTTATATTGTTAATCCAATTTTAATTGGTCTTTAGAGCCTTTCGGAGACAAGTTAGAGATATTTCAACGCAATATAAAAAAAATTCTATACATCGATGAAAAATATCTGTCTTTTTAAAATGACTTATTTTAGTCTCCTAATTTAGGGAAACAGATCTCACGGGTTAAATGGAGACGGGTCAGATCTTTAGTGGGGGAGCTTCATATATTTTGTTTTGATTCTCATAGATGTTTGATCGGAGGTGTGGATGAAATATTTTGTTTGTGTTTCATTTGATATTTTGCCATGTTAGTTCTGATGGTAGTCTCTGGTCGAAATTATTGTAGCTACCCTAAAACTACACGTTGAAAACCACTTATCCTTGGTATGCCCATCTCATTGCCACATAGGCCTTTGCTTAATATTGTAACAATGATGAGTGCCTTTGTGTATCTCTCATTTAGCCACTGAAGTTTTAGATTAGAATTGTAATATTTAGCTAGCGCTTCAGTGTAAATGAGTTTAACCCATATCTCATGTTGTAATCGCACATTGTGCAAATTTGAGCTTAATTGAAAAGAGATGAAAACCCTATAAACCCATAAAAAAATTAAAAAAAGAGAGAATACACATTTCAATTAAAAGTATACAAAATATATCAGGAGATACAATCATCATGTCACCTCAAAAATACCATATAATTTTTACTTTGTTGGTATATCAAGTGTTTCGATAATCATTCTTACATAGACTTTTATTATTTTCAATTAAAGATTTGTGTACCCCATCCGTTCCAGTTAAAACTTCACATTTCATTTTATGTTAACATTCATCGTCTAACTTTGACCACATATTTAAATAGATATATAAATAATAATATTATCGTGTACTCTTTCCGTCCCAACAGTTTTGACATATTTACTTTTTCAAGGTCTTCAATGATCATGTTTGACCGTCAATATCTCTAGCTACATATAACCATTTCGCATAAAAATTGATATTTAAAAAATAGATGTTAAGATGAATTTAACAATATCTCATATGATATTTTTATTATAAATATATTAATTTATATTTAGGGTCAAACTTTACCAAGTTTGAATTGAAAAAGTAAATAAGTCAAAATTGGTGGGACGGAGGGAGTATGTGATATTGTTGAATTTGTCAAAACAAGTAGTTTCTCAAAAGTAACTTTTTATTTGTCTTTATTAAACATAATTAAATATATTAACGATTACATAAATTTCTTGATGAACATGAAAAAATGCTGTGTAATTTAAACTATGACGGAGAGAGTACGACTTCGTGTACCGGAGCCTTGTAGGGAAGTCAAAGAAGAAAGGTAGTTGTGGCTTGTGGGGGCATTCAATGTGTGCATAAACGTGTAGTACGCTGAGTAGTTTGGTTGTGGGGGCATTCAATGTGTGCATAAACGTGTAGTACGTATAATGTGTTCATAACTTTTCTAGAGTATATATGAATGCCAACTCCAAAGTATACCTCGGCGTTATCGTTCTTACATACGGATTCTTGTCAACTTTGAAGCCTTCAGATCTAAATCTTCCAGCTGAGATGGTGGAGTACGTTTACGATAAAATGTAAAACTCATAAATCATTGTGTCTGTGTGTATTCATATATATAGAGTACAAAAGGTATATAAGGTAAAATCAAATATGAAAAATGATATGTACAAAAAGATTTTCTTTTTTTAACCTAATTCTAATTCATCTATTCTATTAGGTTGGACTGGTCGCAACGCAAAATTTGGACTGGTCACAACGCAAAATTTGGACTGGTCGCAACGCAAAGCTTGGATTGTAAAAACTCAAACTGAGAACGAGGTAAACCCTTTGTAAAGATGTCAGCAAGCTGTTGATCCGTAGGAACATGAGCAACCCTGAGCTTTCCAGAAGACATCATCTCACACACAAAATGATAGTCAATATCAATGTGCTTGACTTTCTTATACAAAACCGGATTCTGAGCAAGAAATAAAGCACTATTATTATCACATAGCAAAATAGGTGGTGCACGGGAAGAGACGCGCAAATCCCGAAGTAAATTCATCAACCACTCTAGCTCCGCAACAGTATTGGCCATAGCCCGGTATTCTGATTTTGAATTTGAACGAGAGATCGTTGGTTGTTTCTTTTCGCACTCCATGAAACTAGATTACCACCAAGAAAAATGGCATAACCGTAAGTAGACCTACGAGTCTTAATACAACGAGCCCAATCAGCATCAGAATAACCCAAGACTGGAAAAGCGGAAGAATTCTTGCGAAACTGAGGACCATAATGCATAGTGCTACGAACATAACGCAGAATTCGAGTAACAGCTTGGTAATGATCATCAGTAGGTGCATGCATATACTGACTGACCGTGTTCACAACATAATAAATATCAGGACACGTAATGGACAAATATTGTAGTGCACCAACCAAAGAATATCAGGATCACGCGCCCCTATCGCTGGAGAAATCGCCAAGAAACTTGGTGCGAAAGAATGGAAAAGAGGTGGTCGGGAAAGCTGCAGGGACGTCGGAGTAGACGATAATCAAAACCGGTGGCTGAAAGTGAGTGGGGAGATCGCCGAGAAACCAAGATGATGGGGACGACGACCGACAACAATGGACCGGCTTTGTCGGACGGCGATCGGTGGAGCAAAGAACAGACAGACGTTGGTGGAGGTCAAACGGCGGCGGAACGGGGCAGATGACATCGGAAGATGGCAGCGGCGGTGGGCGGCGGCCAATAGGAAAAAGGGGCGGGAATTTTTTGTTCAAGTTTTTTGAGTAATATCGGATCTAGCAGATACAATGATAGAATATAAAACCCACAATTCATTGTAGCTGTGTGTATTCATATATAAAGAGTACAAAAAGCATATAAGGTAGAATCAGATATGGAAAAGAATATGTACAAAAAGAAGGTTTCTTTTCTTAATCTGATTCTAATTTATCCATTCTGTTAGTTGAAGTGTTTCGCAAATTCTATAAAACCAAGATTAATCACAGAAACTTAATTGGTTGTATTCTCTAGGAACCTGCAAGGCTGTATTTATCAACAACCCCTTGAGTTGGGTTGTCTACGTGGTGTGATTTAAAAATTGAAGACCAAAATGTAAGCACCCAACCCATAAAGATTGGGGCTGAGATATGTTTCTCCATATTTTGTGGAGTTTGTTGGCTATATGATAAGGGTGTGACAGATGTCACACCCTTATTCATTGATTTTAATTTATTTAATAATTAAATTATATATTAATTTATGGTAATTTTTTAGGAAAAATTATCTTTCTATAGGCTTATGAAAATATGAGATTGAATTAAAAATCACAGAAAGGTTAAAAAAAGAAGTTGCAATATTAAAAATTTATTAGGCAACGTGCAATACTTATAAGTTTATGACCCGATTAATGCAACCAGAAAAGTTTATCTTAATTTCTTATAATTTGTAGTTTAAACATTGGTTTTTCCATAACTTATGGAAAGATCGTCTTTTCATAACTTATGGAAAGACCGTCTTTCAAGAGACGACTCTTAATTTATTGAATTTTTGTAAAATTTATTTTTTTAATGTGTACCGTTTTTTAAAATGTATTTTAAATTTTATGATAATTTAATTTATAATGTTAAAATTTTATTTCTTAACTAAAAATTTATCATAGTTATATGATGGAATCCATTTTAATTACTTTGTTGCAAAGCGTGTATTTATATTTTTATGATTGTTTTTTTCATTTTAAATTCAACTTTAATTATTTTGATTTTATCATGTTAGTAATTTTTGAATTGTATTATAATGTAAAGATATATAATTAAAATAAATAATAAAATAAGTTGTTGAGGTAGAGTTGGGTTGAGTTGATAAAATGTTGAAATGAAATAAGTAGGTTGTATAGTGGAATGTATATTTGGATGAGAGAGAAAAACTATTTATTAATAAAAACTGGGTTGGGTTGGATTGTAGATAAAGATCTAACATGAATGAATGCAAGGTTTGATGCTTAGCCTATCAAGTTGATCGAGACAACCTACTAGGCCTCTTTTCAATGCATGTGAGAGATTGAGCTATGAAGAAAGAAAGGCGCAACTCAACTTGTCATATGACGAGTTCTCATCATCATAAGTTCTCATTATTCCCAATTCTCATCATTTCTTCAATGCCATGACTAAAATTGAATCCCAAATACAAGAGTTTCTTTGATAAGAGCAGCCAACGCATTCATTCAACACAAGACATACAACAATTTCGAAATTTAATACAGACAGAGAAACAAATGCAATCCAAAATCGCTCTTCTCAATAATAGCAAATTCAAGTAGGAAAAAATCAAATTGCTTCACGTGAGTAATCATACATACCTATAGGCATAAGACAAATATCAAATAGGTTACATGCATAAACAAAAGTTGATGTGAGATTAAAAGGAATAACATACCAGGTTTTGAGGATTAACACATACTCCATCCGATCCTCTAATATATGGAAGGTTTTTTTTATATAGGCTCATTTTCATAATTGGAAAATCTTAGATTGTTTCATTCACTCAATTTACCTTTTGTATTTTCAATGCAATATTTGCCATTCATTTTACTCTTTGTTAAAAAGAGTGCCCAAAAGTTGGAGCCAAAATTTAAAAAACCCGGAGGGAGTAGGATTTATTGATTAAAACTTGACAAGAAAGTGTGTCAATCATCCGGGGAATGACCGGAGACGACGCTATATTCGATCAAAATTCTCACCACCTCTTCTGCCGCTGCGAAACCCCCAGAGACGGCGTAGTGGAGCGCAGTGGCTCCATCAAAACTGGGAGCTCTGTTGACATTAATTTTTCCCTTTTGAAGAATAAAAAGCGTAATCGAGAATTTAGGAAATTAATTAGTTTTAATGATGATTTTTTTAACAAATCTCAATTGTTGATTTACCTATATTAATGGCCAGAATCTGTTCTCACATAAGTGGATTTTCTCAACTAAAATAGGTGTTCTCACAAGAACTTATGTGAGAACAGATCTGAACCATTCAATCAATTAATCCATGGCTCCAACTGAATCATCCGTGAAATTACAAATCAACTTTATATCTTTTATTATTTTCTGTTGTTCTTTCATTTTCAATTCACTTTTCTCTCAATTATCCACTTTCTGATCTACTCGTACACCATGAGAGCGCTGAAGGTGTCGTTTGCAATGTGGAAGAGGTTTTCGTCGGGGATGACGATGTAGACGGAGATCTTGTCGGAACTCAGGTTGGAGCAGTGGCAGGGGAAGGGAATGTTGAGTTGCCGGAGGGTGGTGGCGGGGTGGGGGTTGGACTGGGGCATGGAGGGAGGGCGGTCGTTGGCGGCA
>JAULKM010000008.1:10619653-10633923 GCA_032355605.1 Rubia tinctorum
GTCGGGTATGGTGGTGTAGACGAAGACCTTGTCAAAAACTCCGGTGTCGTTGGAGCAAGGACGGAGGAAGGGAATGTTCAAGAGCTGGCGGGCACCGACGGGATAGGACCAAGGCATGGAGGGAGGGAGGTCGTTGGCGGCAAGGGTGGCGCTCCCATTGAAGGGGGCGTGAATTCCGACAACGGTGGTGGCATTTGGGGATACCAGAAATTCATATGGCGGATTCGGGCAGGTCACCTGAAATTCTATTGTAGAGGAAGAACATGAAGGAGGAAGACACAAGGAGAGAATTAGACATGGAACGTCAGTATGTCTGCAACCCGATTTCCTTCCTAAATCCGCCAAAATCACATATGTTCACCTCTCTAAAATAAGGTATTTTCTCCTGCCTACCCTAATTTCCCCCAAAAAATCAAATATCGTATAATTTAACTCCTCTTCTTTCTTCTCTGTTTTTAGCTGGGGGGACAGGAGCTGCACAAGAGAAAATTACAGATCAAATCGAAACCAAGAAAATCAAGTGTACGTCTTGTCTTTATTAGCTCGATGATTACATTTTGAATGTGCTATTTTGGTGTAAATTTGATGAAAATTTCTGTTTATGTATGGTGTGTATTAAAGGAAAAGGAAAATCCTAGAAGAAGGAAGTCAGTGTTGATGTAGCAGAAAGTTTTCCCGATGAGTAGAACTCAAGCTTTGAATCCTCTCCGTCAACTGAGAAGAAATGCAAGAAGTTACAGTGGGGGTATGTTAATGATTTCCTTTTTTTGCATTTCATGAATGTTGCGTTATTATTGGCCAACTTTCTAAAGGTACATTGCACTTTTCATTGATATGTGATGTTTCATTCATGGATCAAATTTCTGAACTGTTTTATCTTTGTTCTGAAGGTTGATGTTGAAGAGATCCCGACGATTGCAAATGCAGAAAGTGTAAGAGTCGTACCTACATTCAAGATCCATAAGAAGAGCTCTCGAGTGAAGGAAATTGTGTGCTCGAGTCCAAAGGTGTTGGAGTCCCCAAGAAAGGAGAACTGTTGAAGAAATTGTCTATGTGAGGTACTGTGGTGTAGCGTAACTATATCTTCTTCGTAGTTGGTTTATTTATTTATTTTCTATTTCCATTTGTAAGTTAATCAATGCCTTCATATTACAACATTAACATATTAGCTACCAAAATTTTGCAGCAAGTTTCCCTTGTCTATTATATTGGTCATAGTTGGAGATGGACCCTGGCACATGATGAAGGAATTTGACGACAACATCCCTGCTCACGAGTTTGACAATTTTCAGGCATAAATTTAACCACTTCATCTTTGACGCATTCATATGATTTATTTTATAAAAGATTGAGTAGTTTATAACGCTTCCCCCTCTATCTACAAGTTTGGGAATTTTTCGGAATAATGGAAAAAAGTCCCACAAACTCAAAAAGAGACAGAATTCGCTCTTTCTACACTGATGGAAATTCTTGAACAATATAAGGCGACAATGGAGCTGAACTTATTGGGGTAACGAATATTTCTTCTTTGATCCCTCTTTTTTTGCTTCACCTTCTTTGTTATTCATAACTTGCTTGCCGAACCACTTCTATAATTTCTGTTTTCAATGGTCACAGAGGTAATTCTCCCAAAAGGTTTCCCCTTCCACATTCTTTGTACGGAGCAGCATCATTTAATGATAAAAACTTTCAAAGGCGACCATTTTTCAATGGGGGACCGATTCTTATTATGGGTATGATAGTATACCTGAAACCGATCCATCTGCTTCATCTGCGCAAAGCACTACTTATGAACCCCAGGTATATTGGATGCTTCACCTCTCATTGAAAAAATCTTGAGAATAAATGGTTTGTGGATCCTTAGTGTTGTTATTTAATATGCGGGTTTCTACTGGTTTGTCCCATTTGCCTCAGCAACCCGAAAGACATGGATTTTGGGTGTGGTCACTAGGCACTCAATATTTTGCTACTTCTCTTTCATAAGTTTGAGTTTGTCCAATTTTTTTTTTTGAGTTGAGCCATTTATGTTTTTCATACATGTTGCGACTGTGGACAAGATCTTCAATCATCCCCAATATGTCGGAGTCCAATTCAGACTATAATAAAGCTATACTGAGCAAGCTGTTGCCCTGATTCGATCGAGTATATAGTACATCAACAATGTGTTTTTCTTCCAAGGTTTGGGTTTTCATGCTGTTAGAATGGTGTTTTGACTTTTGGGTGGGACAAAGATGCCATCTCCCACCATTATAGAGTTGGTGCTTAATAAAGAGAGATTTCCTCCATGGTCCATATATTTTTGTTTATTTTTTCTTTATTTTGTACAAAGATTTAGTGATAGGATTCAATTTGTTGATTCAGATAGATAAATTACATTCCACTTGTTATTACTGCATTCGTTTTTGATAGCTTGGTGCTTAGAGTACTGATCGTAGGTGTTTCAATCAACGCTTGTAAGTGCTTCAAATGTAAGTTGTACAGTAGGTATTTATTTTATAACTTGTGTGTTTTGAAAACAACTTGGTGCTTAAATTACAACTTGTAGGTGCTTCAACCGCCTCTTGCAAGTGCTTCAAATGTAGCCAGTATGTAATTATTTCGTAACTTACGTGTGATACGAAAATAACTTGGTGCTTATTTTATAACTCGTGTGTTATGGAAATAACTTGGTGGTTAAAGTAAAACTTGTAGGTGCTTCAACTGCCACTTGTAAGTGCTTCAAATGTAACTAGTATGTACTTTTTTTTATAACTTATGTGTGCTACGAAAATAACTTGGTGCTTATAGTATACCTCGTAGGTGCTTTAATTATTGTATGTAAGTGCTTCAAATGTAATCTATATGTGCTTCTTTCATAACTTAAGTGTGCTACAAAAATAACTTGGTGATTATAGTTACCTTGTAGGTGCTTTCAATCATTGCTTGTAAGTGATTCAAATGTAACATGTAGGTACTTACTTTACAACTTGTGTGTGGTATGAAAACGACTTGGTACTTTGAGTACAACTCATAGGTGTTATAACCATTGTTGGTAAGTTCTTCAAATGTAATCTATATGTTCTACTTCTAAAACTTGAACGTGCTGCAAAAACAACTTGTTGCTTAGATTACAACTCATAAGTTATTCAAACATTTTTTTTGTAAGTGTTGCAAATGTAACTTGAATGTGCTTATTTTATAAAATGCGTAAGCTACAAAATAATTTGATGTTTACAGTAGCACTCCAAGGTAGTTCAATCATTGGTTGTAAGTATTTCATGTGTAACCGATAGGTGCATCGTTTATCTATTTACAAATAACCATATAAATGATTAACTAAGTTGGAAATAAATGGTTACATAAATTTGTTGGATACACTGCAAAATTACAGCAGTGTCTATATTCGTTATTAATTATATCATACAAAAAAATTCAATTGTTTTGGTCAGTGGCATCCGAAGTACACATGTTGTGAATGTGGCTTTAATTTCTATTGGGCCGAGCCCAGCTTGGCAAACTAACCAAGTTTTAACTTGAGCTTTGCATGTAAAATGGGATTTAATAGGGAGACTACATAATTCTTTAGGCTTGGGGATAAATAGAACTAAGTCTAGGGAGTAAAGGATCAAATTGGTTACCTTGGGGATAAAATAGGAGAAGGCTGCGGGTCTTTGCACAGGGCCGAGAGCAGGGGGTAAAAACAAGGGATAAAAAAACAACTAAAATCCTTGAGAGAATTCTTGAGAGAAAGGAGAAAGTATTAAGATTGTAATCCTTGTAATCTCGGATTGATTCTAGTGGAATCATTCTTGCAGGACGTAAGTGGAAACACCGAACTTGAGTAAAATCTCTCGTGTCCTCTTCTTTATTTATTCTTGTCTTGGATTGTTCGATTTCTTGTTGGTAGACTCGTTATTTGCTTTCTGCTGCGTTGATATTCGTTGTTTGTCCCAACAAATTGGTATCAGAGCATTGTTTGTGGCAAATTTGTGCTATTTATAGTGTGCCCACAATGTGTTTTGATAAATTGTCCCTTGTAATCTTGTGGTTGTTTTGAGATGACGGCGACTTTTAAAGTCGATATTGAGAAGTTTGATGGGTCGAATGACTTCGGTTTGTGGAAGGTGAAGATGCTAGCACACTTAGGCAACATGGGACTTGTTAAAGCTCTTTCGGGAGCGGATAAACTTCCTTCTACTTGGGATGAGGCGAAGAAGGAAGATGTATTGGAAAGAGCTCACAATACATTGATTCTTAGTCTTGCCGATAAAGTGTTAAGGGACGTGGTTCATTGCAAGTCGGCCGCTAAGGTGTGGTTTACGCTAGAGTCTCTCTTCATGACGAAGACATTGTCACGACATTTATTTATCAAGGCACGGTTCTTCACATTCAAGATGGCGGAAGGGCGAGACTTGATGGACCATCTTGATGAGTTCAACAAGTTGGTTGTTGATTTAGAAAACATTGGGATGAAGTATGATGACATAGATCAAGCTTTGGTTTTGCTTCATTCGTTACCTAAGTCATACGAGCACATTGTTAATATCTCACAACATGGGAGGGACGATTTTTCCTTGATGAGGTTGTAGGGGCCTTAAAGTCTAAGGAGAACAAATGACGGATGAAGATTGAGTCTACAAGTGGAGATAGCTTGGTGATACACCAAGGGAGGTCGGACAAGAAAGATTTCAAAAGCAAGAAGAAGTCACGGTCGAAGTCTCGAAACTCGAAGAAATTAATCATCAAGTTTTACAAGTTCCATGAAAAAGGACACATGAAGAAAAATTGTCCAAATCGAGGAGATGGAGCGACCAAGAGGCGAGATGGTGAAGTAGAGGTAGCCCAAGGTGTGGACCATGGATACGAGGATTTCGAGGTTCTTGTAGCGTCGACCTCGTGTCCAGATAAAAGGTGGATCATGGACTCTGGTTGCTCATTCCACATGACACCGAATGAAGGTTGGTTCGAAAGTTACGAAAAGGCACCTTTAGGTAAGGTATTGCTTGGGAACAACAAATCATGTAAGGTGGCGGGGATTGGTTCGGTGAGAATCAAGACCCATGATGGTATGGAGCGGACATTGACGGAGGTGAGACATGTCCCAAAATTATTGAGGAACGTGATTTTGCTTGGTACATTAGACCGACATGGATTTTGTTGGAAAGGCGAGAAGAATGTCTTGGCCGTCATCAAGGTTTCTCTTGTGGTTATGAAGGGCGTTAGGGAACATTGCCTTTATGTTCTTCTAGGGAGCACGGTTGTTGGTGATGTGGCAGTTATTTCGGAGCCATGTGAGACTTCTTTGGTGAGCCTTTGGCACAAACGGCTTGGTCATGTAAGTGAAAGAGGGAAGCAAGGTTTGTTTGGGGGAGATAAACTTGGCAACCTAGAGTTTTGCGAGAATTGCATTTATGGAAAGGCTACACGGATGAAGTTTGCATGCTCCGTAGAGGTGACTTGGGATACATTGAGTTACGTGCATTCAAATTTGTGGGGGTCGTCAAGGATGCCAACTCTAGGTGGAGGTAGGTACTTCATCACTTTCATTGATGATTGTTCTCGTAAGGTTTGGGTGTACATCTTAAAATCCAAGGATGAGGCTTTTGGAAAGTTCAAGGATTGGAAGAAGATGGTTGAAGTCCAATCGAGGAGGAAGATCAAGAAGCTTCGGAGGGACAATGGTTTGGAGTTTTGAGTGATGAGTTCAACCGGTTTGTCAAGGATGAGGGAATGGTTAGGCATAGAACCGTCTGAGGAACCCCCACAACAAAACGGCCTTGCGTAGAGGATGAACCAGATGCTTCTTGAGAGGGTTAGATGCATGTTGTTTGAAGCCGGTATGCCAAAGAGCTTTTGGGGAGAAGCCGTTAACACGGAGGCTTACTTGATCAATAGGTGTCCTTCGGTGGCTTTGGATTGTAAAACGGCAGAAAAAGTGTGAAGTGGTTCACCTCCAAAACTTGACAACTTACGTGTGTTTGGTTGTGTGGTTTATATGCACCAACGTGAGGGCAAGCTTGATTCTAGAGCGAAGAGGTGTATGTTTCTTGAATACCCAGAAGGAGTGAAGAGTATGAAGGTGGAGCTTCAAAGTACATCAATAGCCAAGATGCTATCTTTAGAGAGTCTGTATACTACATGATCATAGAAACTCAAGGGGCCAAGGATAGCAAGGAGGTTTCTAGAGAAAGGGTTGAAATTGAGGTGGAGCTATTGAGGAAGAGTAGTGAAGATCGGGAGGGTGAAGACGGTGGCATTGATGATAGGGAGGTTGAGGTTGATGATCAAGGAGGAAGGGGTCATGACGATGATCAAGGGCTTGGATAATACAACTTGGCAAGGGACCGAACTAGGAGAGAGACCCGGGCACCGAAGAGGTATGGTTACTCCGATTTAGTTGCTTTTGCTTTGGTTTCCTCCGAGGAGTTTGATAACTCGGAACCTAGATCTTATCTAGAGGCGATGAGAAGCAAAGATCATGAATCTTGGAAGTGTGCAATGGATGATGAGATGATATCACTTGAGAAGAATGAAACGTGGGAGCTAGTGGACAAGCCTAAAAATCAACGGGTGGTTGGTTGTAAATGGGTGTTCAAACGAAAGGAAGGCATTGTTGGGTTTGAGAAGCCAAGGTGTAAGGCGAGATTGGTGGCTAAGGGCTTCACACAAAGGGAAGGGGTCGACTTCAATGAGATCTACTCCCCTGTGGTGAAGCATACATCCATTCGGGTTTTGCTTGCTTTGGTAAATCAATATGATTTAGAGCTTGAGCAAATGGATGTGAAGACGGCTTTTCTTCATGGGAATCTTGAGGAGCGGATTTACATGACTCAACCGGAAGGGTTTATCAAGGTTGGAGATGAGGAAAAGGTATGTCTTCTTAGAAAATCTCTCTATGGTTTGAAGCAATCCCCTAGACAATGGTACTTGAGGTTTGATGAGTTCATGGTTCGGAATGGTTTTGTTCGGACCAATTATGATAGTTGTGTATATATCAAGTGGGGTGAGTGGTCATGAAGTATTCTTATTGCTATATGTGGATGACATGTTGATAGCGTCAAACGACAAGAATGAGGTTCATGACTTGAAAAGACAATTGAGTAGTGAGTTCAAAATTAAAGACATGGGACCGCCCAAGAAGATTTTGGGGATGGAAATCACGCGGGATAGGATACAAGGTGAATTGTTTGTGTCTCAATGTGATTATCTTTGGAAGGTGGTGGCTAAGTTCGGGATGTCGGAGGCAAAGGCGGTTCAAAAACCTTTGGCGGCTCATTTCAAACTCTCCGCAAAGATTTCGCTAAAGACCAAGGAGGGTCAAGCGAGCATGGAGCGGACTCCTTATGCAAGTGCCATTGGAAATCTCATGTATGCCATGGTGTGAACACGACCAGATTTAGCTTATCTGGCTAGCCTTATGAGCCGGTTTATGGCCAACTTAGATAGAGAACCCTGGGATGCAATGAAGTGGGTTCTTTGGTTTGTGAAGCAAACTTTTAATGTTGGTTTACACTAAAAATGGGTGAATGAAGGTGAAACTAAGTTGAGAAGATATGTTGATGCAAACTTTTCGGGTGACTTGGACAAGAGGCGGTCGTTGACAGGGTATGTTTTCACTTTCTTTGGTTGAGCAGTGAGTTGGAAGGCACAATTAAAATGGTGGTTTCACTTTCTACTACAGAAGCCGAGTACATTTCTCTTGCGGAAGGTGTGAAAGAATCTCTTTGGTTGAAGGGGTCGATCAGTGAGCTTGAGATTGCGCAAAATAAGTTGGAGGTGTTTTGTGATAATCAAAGAGCGATACACTTTACCAAGAACCAAATTTATCATGAGAGGACAAAGCACATTGAAATAAATCTACAATTAATTCGAGATGTGGTTTCCGAGGGGTCCGTTTTTGTTGAGAATGTGCAAAAGGACGAGAATCCGGCAGATATAGATACAAATGTGGTGACGGGGATCAAGTTTCGATATTGTTGTGACTTGATTAATGTTGCAAAATTGTGCAACTAGAGGAGGATGTGAAGAATGGTTCTACGGATGTTCTTAGTGTTGTTGGTTGTTATTCGGTCTCGGTTCTTCATAAAGCCAAGGTGGAGATTTGTGAGTTTATGGCATTATGTTATTTGGGCCGTGAGCCCAACTTTGTTTGTAAATCATATTTATTCTTCTTGGGCTTTCTAAGTGAATGAGAGCAAAAGACATAGTGTGACTGAGATTTTAAAACGAGACTACATAATTCTTTTCCTTGGGAAAAAATTAGTGAGCTGCGGGTATATTGAGAAAATCGTGAGTTGGGGTGAAAAACAAGGGATAAAGATCAACTTTGGGAAAACACTTTGAGGGAAAACAAACTTGAGAGAAAGGAGGAATTCTTGTTGTAATCCTTGTAATCTCATTTGTTGATTTAGTGGAACCATTCTTGTAGGACGTATGTGGAAACACCGAACCTGGGTAAAATCTCTTATGTCCTCTATTCTATTTTATTGCCTTGGATTGTTTGAATTTTTGTTGGTAGACTCGTTGTTTGCATTCCGCAGTATTTATATTCGTTGTTTGTCGCAACACGTGAAAAGACATAAATACTCCTAAGTGTGAAACTAAAAAAATCTAAATACCATTTTACACCTCAATTCTTCTTCTTCTTCAACTACTCCCTAGGCTTCTTCATCTTCAAGACTGATACTGCCGCGATCGCCGACTGCCACCGACCACCGCTCACTCCATCGTCGGAGGAGCGACCAGAATCACAAATTTTTGCTATATCAAAATCTCCATTTTCTCAGATATGATTTATGCCTTCTGCCCACCACCTCACCATCCAGCGTGCCTCTCCATCTCCGCCTCACCACCGTGCCTCACCATCCTAACCTATCACCACCATGTCTCACCATTCTACCTCACCACCGCCGCCTCACCATCACCCATACCCAAATATTTAGACAAACACACATACATAAAAGCCTGAAAGAAGGATTTGCCCTTGCCATCGCCTCACACGATGATCCTTAGCCCATCGGGAGACAAATGGAGGCTATCAATCCGATCGGAGAGGACCCAAAACTCGTTATTGAGAAAGAAATCGTTGCGGTCCCTCAGATCTGGATGAGGCCGAAGACTTCAGCGAAGGCGATCCACTCATTGTTGGAGGATTAGCGAGCGACGGTGGTGAGGTAGGCGTGGTCGACGTAGACGCCAACGTGGATGGGAGATCGAAGTAGCAGATAATGACAGTCGACAGATCAATGGTCGAAAGAAAGTAAAGAAAGGTAAACACCGGCGGCGGCGTATTTTTTCGTGAAAAAAAGAGAGGTTGTGGCAGGTAAAAGGGATAAAGAAAGAAATAAAGAAAAGCAAGGAGGAAATAGTCTTTCACTATTTTATGTTTTGTTTTTTTAACATAAGGATAAAATGGTCATTTGTCGATTTCCGGCCAATTTGGCCATTGAAATTTTGGCCAACGAAATTCAGGGTTATTTTTACACTTTCATATTTTACAAGGTCATTTCTGCACTTTCGACCAAAACATAAGGTTAAAAATACATTTTTCTCTAATATAAATTCACCACTAATAAATTAAATTCAACATTAATAAACTAAATTCAGCACAAATAAATTTAGCAGTAAAATAAAAAATTAATAAATAAATATGTATTTGAGTTCTCGGTAGTCACTGATTGAATAATAAGTCCAAAAGTAATATATTTTACGAGTACAACATCATTTTGGGAGTCATTCTTTTCATTTTTTTGAAAAAATAAGCTACCAATAAACCTAATTCAACACTAATAAGTTAAAAGGTAAAATACATTTATAACTCTAACATGATTGAAAGTGCAATATAACCCTGCAAACTGAGAAATTGTCAATCTAACCCTAACTTATTACCAATTGTGCCAATCTAACCATAACTTTTGATTAAATTGTGCTAATATAGCCAAACTTTCTAATTCCGGCATGGACCCGTAGAATTTAGGCATTGACCAAAAGCTGAAATGGCCAAAATAACCCTAGTTGAAAATTTAATACCCGTTATACCCCTATTTTCTTTCTTCTTCACATCCAAGTACCCACCGGTAACCCTCCCCGACGCCGACAATCTCATCTCCGCCGCCGACGTCTTTGTCCCGCTCTTTCACAACACCAGTGTAGTTATTCAACACCATAACCCTACTCCAACTCCCACTGCCACTGGAAAACCTATCCCCCCACCGCAGCTCTGCCGTGCACCGCGACTCGGCCCCCACTGCAACCCCGCCACAAAAAATCCAAAGCCCGTGGAACCCTCGTTCTTCCACCTCCAATAATGGCTATGAAGGCAGCAATAACGAAGACGGCGGTGGCACTCGGAGCTTTGAGAGCCCTACTCTTCTCTATTCAAAGAACTTCGTCGTTGTATTCAGCTCCCGCCGCCAAGGAAAAGACGTCGAGGACAAAACTGGGTTTGAAGGCAAGGGTAAGTGTTTGAAGGAAATAATGGAGGGTAAAAATGTCTTTTTATTTTTCCAAAAAATCGGGACAAGGGAAAAATGATCTTTTTGATAGAATCGAGTCATCAGAACGTTGACTTAAAAGTCAGCAAAGTCAAAGGTTATTTTGGCAATTTCTGAGATTGCAGGGTTATATTAGTAATTTTAGTTTAAAGTCATGGTTATTTTAGCACTTAAGTCTAAATTAAATTCAACACTAATAAACTAAATCCAACACTAATAAATTAAATTCAACACTAATAAAATAAATTCAGCACCAAATAATCTCAATTGGACAGAGAAATGTATGCAAAGTCTCTTCTTGCACAAATCAAGAACATATTGTCGTAAAATTAGGATTAGTCAAGTTTACAAAGTTTTATTTTAATTCGACTTACCGTTATAAGGAGTCATTTTCTAATTGATGTAACTAATGGTGTGATGTGATGTTTGTTTTTGGTTATTGCATCATGGTTTGAAAAACTTTGAAAATGTATTATGATGTATAAATAATTGTAATTTGACTCTACAAGTTATTGAAATGAGGTTTTTCATTATTGGTCTAACCACTATTCGATCTAACAATAGATTTTCTCTCCCTGAACCCTCAAAAAGTTTAATTTACTAATGCTAGTTTAATTTTTATAATTCTTTTAAAATCATCAGGCTTGCTTGAATATTGAAAGGAAATGAGTGAGAATTGGAATTACTTACCGAGATAACCTCCGGCAATGGCAGAGTGAAGAATGGTGTTACCATCTCTTCTCCGGCCCAGGGTGTGGTCGGGCCGTTCTCCTTCCCTCGCACACACAGAATACAGGTAAAGAAAAGCATGTTTCATACCATGAAGAACCGCAAGAAACAGCGGAGTCTCGCCGTCACGATTCCGGCGAAAGACCAGAAGGTCCGGATCCACCTCAGCAATGCACTTGCACATTGCAGCGCTTCCCGTCTTCGCCGCCGAATGAAGAGGTGTATTACCCCGCTCGTTCGCCGCCTTCAGAGCCTTTCGAGCTTGCGCTGCATCATGTTTCATTATCTCAACAAGCTGTACCACTATGTCTTCTCGCCCATCCGCCACCGCCATGTGCAGCGCCGTCTCGCCGGATATGGTGATTCTGGCGGCATGGAGGTTGGGATCTTGCTGATATCTCTCCACAACTTCTTTCCAGTTTCCTGTCACTACTGCTTCCACCAAAGGAGCGCCATTAGATATAGATTGCACAGCCCTCCTCCTCATAATGCCTTAAAACACTTAAATGACCCTTGTCAGCAGAAATATTACTTCAAGTAGTAGTGTACTGGGGTGTGAGAGAAAGGGCGAAGTTTTATTGTGTGTCTCCTCTGTCTCCTTGGGTTTTCTTTATTTATTTTTTTACTTTATAAAAATAAAACCGTAAGTGGATGAGAATGAGAATGTTTGAGAATCCATTCTTATAACCCTTAACTTGGCTAACTTTTTAGTCAACATTTATTTGGTCGGATTCTGATGAAAAGAGAATTTTGTCCTTGACTTAAAAAAAACCCTATTTCTTCCGCCGCCGGAAATCTTTTTGTGTAAAGGCCCTTTCTTCTTCTACTTTGTTCTTTCTTCCCCGATGGTGTTTATTTCTTCGTTCTCTGTTGAATTTGATTTATCATTTTCTTGTTTTATGATTTCTCCTTCAGCAGCAGCGTTGGTGAAGGTGGTCAGCGTAAGACGGAGGTGATCGGCACGAAGACAGTGGTTGTCGACACAGAGATAGAGGTCGGCGTGGAGACGGAGGTGGTCGGCGCTGAGACTGAGGTGTGAGATCCGGAGGAGGTGCGGAGATAGGGGAACCAGACGATGGAATCCATTCCGCTGCTCTTCCGGCGGCGGCGCCTCGGCCAGAGATGGTGACTTCGCCTGCTTTGTGATGATATTTTCCTTAGGGTTTTCAGGTTGTTTGGTGATTGGTGGTGGCTGTTTGAAAAGTGATTGGTGATGCAGGTGGTGATTGCGGCGATCGGGCTTTTGGTGGTAGCTGAAGGTGGTGGCTGAATTGGCGGGAGATAAGGAGGAGGTTGTGGTTCTGGTGGTGAGCTATGAGAGGGAGGAGGAGAGCGACGTTGGGTGGCGGGTGGCAGTGGGCTGAGTGGGGAGAGGGTTGAGTGGTTGTGGGTAGGGTGGTGGTGGGCTGAAAAGAGTGACTGTGGGATGAGAGGGGTGGGGTCTAACTTATTAGCGGTGGAGATCAGAACGGGTGGTGAAATTTTCGGTGGCGGAGGAGTGATGGTTTCCGGTGGAGCAACAACATGAAGAAGAAGAAGATCAAGGGCAGTTCAGGTATCAATTTTTTAACTTTTTAGTCTAGGGTATTTCCTTCATTTCATTTCTTGTCATTGTCGGAATTTCATGGGTCAACGTCGGAATTAGGAAATTTTGCTATATCGGCACAAATTTTTCAAAAGTTAAGGTTAGATTGACACATAAAATAATTAGTTAAGATTAAATTGACACTTCCAATTTAAAGTTAGGGTTATTAATGTGTAATGTAATTAATATTGTGACATGGGAAGAATCAATTTTACATAGAATTTAAAGCTAAATTCTACGCAATAATCCAAAGACACCTCACATGACGTCCATTTTTGTATGCAATTAAATTTATTGATGGTCAAATATTCATTGAAATTTTTTGCACTCAAACGAGTCTAATGTTAGAAAATCTGAGGAAGTATCAAACATTGAAGTAACGCTTTTTTTCGATGACAAGTTACTGAGATTCACTGGAGAGACGCGTCCGCACTTAAGTGATTCTACCTCATAGATTTGATTTAGTTACATCTTTTAAATTAGCAACGACTTAATAACCTTAAAATGAAATTTTTGTTTTTTCTCTTTAAATATTTGACCGTCTTCCTTAAGTTAAAAATCGGTTGAGAGAGTAGGGCTTTCTTTATTTAATATATATTTAATATATATGTGCAGAAAAATAAAATAAAAAGTGAAAATTTGCATGTAACAATAAATGTGTATTAAAAATATGAATACTAAGATAATAATTTTGGAGATGAAAATAGGTGAACTAAATTAAAAGTATTTTTCAAAAATATATATATACCCGGCTTTAATATTTATTTGAGCCTCTTTTCCCTTTATTTCTTTATTTCCTTTATTCCTCTTTTCGCTTTGTTTGAATACCATATTCCCTCTTAGCCACATGACAACAGTAAAGTGTAAAGGTCTTAAAACCTCTTATAATTTAGTAATGAATAAAGAGGAAGGAAGCTTTAAAAAGGCGCAGAAGCTTATTTTGGAAGTAACCCCTCGGTTTCAATGGATTCGACATGGATAAAAAAACGTATTTGACACTTTTTTTTTTTACAAAATTCTTTCAATTCATCCACCCATTCTATATTTTTCTTTCTAAATACCAATAATCGATACATTGAAATTTTTTCAAAATTTCCAAGTTATAATAGGAAAAAAGGTTTGAAATATGGGTTTACAATATGAGTTACCCTAGAAAATTTACTTGTATTTTTCAACATTTCACCAAAAAATTGATTTATTTAATATTTTTGCCAAAAATAACAAAAATCATGTATTTTGGAGCAATGGATAATGGGGTAACTCAGTTTTGACCATATTGTAATTTTTCAAAACTGCGCAAAAGTAATCAATGTTGACTTTCGATGCTCTTCTGTTCGCCCATACATGCCCAAATTTCAAACTCGCAATCATATATTATTGAATTTCATTTGGTGCAGCCAATTTCGCGATTCGACAACTCCAACTTTTTTGGAGGGATCTAAGTGCAAAAGGTAAAAACTTTACTCGTAACTCCAAATTGAAAT
>JAULKM010000008.1:10639841-10675387 GCA_032355605.1 Rubia tinctorum
GAGATCCTCAAATAAATAAAGATCCAATTTTCCGCAACCCAGAGTCTTCGTAAGGAGATTCATATCATTTATTCATATTTTTCTAGATTTTTATATTTGTTAAATTTGCATTATTAATTTATATTTTATATTAGTTAGTTGCATTATTAGTTGTTAGAAAATTCTTGAAAATTAAGGCGTCGTGCTACACAAAAACTGTTTTATATTAGTAGGTATTTTTATTATAGTTATTGTTTCGTTCCTCTTGGGATCTTCTATGCTTACTATTGTGCTAATCTAATATATAGAGTTTGTATATTATTTTGGTGAGTGAAACGACATTCACCAATAGGGTGGCTTGACGACCTTGATACTTTTCGTAAGAATTTATTTTGAATATCTTTTTTGGTACTTTCTAAGTAATTTTATTCTGATAATTGTTGTATTTTTTTATAATGATTTTAGGCATAATTAGAGGATGGGATTAACGAATGTGGAAGTGAGGTGGAGAATGATATGGAAATTTCATCTAAGACACCCCCACTAACATGGATTAGATCACAAGTCTTCTCTAGGCTAAAAATAGGAGAAAAAGATGCATAGTGCGGACGGTGGCCCATTTTGGCGGTCCACCCAGTGAGTATGCAATGGTAGGGTTGGTGTATCGATATAGTGATATTGACGCTCGCTAGTAGGTCTTTCTTACTGAGTGAGGAGGATGGTGCCCCATCATGGGGGCACTTTTTTAAGAAGAAGAAAGAAGGGGATGAATGGGCTACAATTCTTTTAACTTTTCCTCTTGGGGTCTTTATGGTATCACTAGCATACAACTACAGTTTTAAGTAGTTATCTATGTCATAGGTTTACGATTTGTAATATTTCCTAAGGAAAGCTCAGTAGTTTAGAGATGCAATTTTCATTGTAATCCGTAGTTTTTGTATGGAAGTTTAAGATTATTAAATCTTTTACTGGTTATGTGACCAGACATTTTTGTTATATTGTCTTCACATTGCAAACATCACCCTATATACTATTTTTTTAAAATCTTCTTTTGGTTATGATGTTTAGTGCAGGGCTGTTTTGGTTAAGAGGGTGGGGCACGCTATCAGGCCGTCGAACCGTGTTCTGGTGACGCTTCGCGAGAATGCTCCTTCTTGTGGGTATCTAACCATCTCATACTGCTCCGTCGATTCACATTTTACTTGAATTACTTTGCTAGCGCGAGTGCAATTTTTCTAGTTTTCTCTAGATCGATATCTAACTTGCTTAGTTCCACGGCTAAGTGATTCTTACGACTACCTCTTCTTGGAAATATCATGATTCTTTGAACCATGCATCATTCCACACATATAAAAGTTAATTGTCCACTGCAAGCGTACCTTTGCCACTGGTTCTGCTGGGCATGCCGAGCTTTCGTGTAGCTGAGCCTTTATTGCAATCTCCCTTGGCCTATTAGGATAGCTCCTTGCTTGTGCTAGTTTTTTTGTGAATTTTTCCGGTAGTCTTTTTGAATTAGTTTATTTTCCGGCTTTGTTGTGTTAGATTCGTTATTCGTGTGCTTATTGATTGGACGGTGACTTCGGCATGGGTTCCGAATTATTCCAAGGACTATCAAAACTCAGGAAAAAAATTGATCCCCACTGACGATACCATTGATGTGTGGGACTCCTTCCGAGCAGTGATAGCTCCCAGGATCGGTCCGACGAGTCCAACCTTTTCGAGTACCTGCAAGGAAAGTCCTCCAGGTTGGTCCCCGTGGAGGAAGTTCCGACGCTCTGGTTAGTATGATTGTCCTTTCTCTTTTGTAAAGGAAAAAGTTACCTACCTTCATCTAATGTTCTCTATCTTTAATTATAATGCCTTTGATCGTGTGATTGTGGCTCGCGTGATATGGTCACCCTTCCTATATCGTGGCCTAGGAAAGGGTGTCGTGATGAGTGATGCTCTTTCCGGGATTAGTTGCCTATCATTAAAATGACGTTGGTTTGTCTATGGGTGATTAATGAACTGGTTTTATCGAATTGGTCTTTTTGTTGAGGTTGTAGGTCATATATACACATTTATCAAGGTGAGTTATGTAAATAGCAGTGCTAATATAACCCTAGAAATCAAAATTAAGTGCTGATATAACCCTAAAATTCTTGTTAAGTTATGACTTAAGGAGGGTAAAATCATCAAAATTTTAAAGAACTCCGCAAGGGGGTATTTTGATCATTTCCGAAACAACACCAGAACTTGCCCAGTCAACGCCGATCATGGAAAAACATGGCTGTTTCAACACTTTCGACGAACACTTAAAGTTGGTTCTTCACTTTCGAAGTACTCAAAATTATTTCGACACATTCAGAAAAACTTAGTGTCATTTTTAAAATTTTCCCTATTAGAAAAGTAGACACCCATGTCTCAGACTAACACCTTCAAACTACTCAGTTAAATTTTACCTATTGTAATTTAATTACTTAAGATATAATTTAATATAAATAAGATAAGAGAAAGTCTCACGTTAGACCAACTAACGGTTAGACCAACATGAAAAATCTCATTTCAATAACTTTTAGAGTCAAATTATAATTATTTATACAGTGTGATACATTTTAAAAGTATTTCAAAAATTATAGGAATATCGTTGCAATAAATACAAATAAACACCAAGTCACCCATCAATTACATCACTAATAAAATGATCACTACTAACGGTTAGTTGATACATAACAAGAGTTTATGTTAAGATACAAGTATCCAAACATTCAAATAATAATTTGCAAAAATATTGACTTTAAAAATTACTTAAAATAGTTTGCCAAATGGTGAGTAATTTAGAAACTTGTCGAAGAACATTGAGAAAAGGTGCAAAATGACAAATAAATGGGTGGGCGAATGACGAACACTCTCTCTGTGTCTGAAATTTGAGCTTGTAGAACTGCGGACTGCTGCAGCGGCCTGAGGAATAGGAATATAGGATGCAGTGAAAGAGCGAACCCTAGCCCCCAAATCTAGGCAGAAGAAGAAGAAGAAGAAGAAGAAGAAGAAGAAGAAGAAGAAGAAGAAGATGGATGAATCTGTGATGCTGATGCTGTCCAACCTGCTCTACCTCCACAACCACCTGGACCCCACCACCTCCCTCCTCTCCGACCTAACCTCCTCCTCCTCCTCCTCCGACGCCACCTCCCCCACCACCCTCCTCACCTCCACCTCCGCCGCCCCTCTCCTCTTCTTCACTATCGCCTCCGTCCTCTCCTACATCGCCTCCCACCCCTCCAAGCACAAGCCCCCCTCCAAAACCCCTACCGCCACCGCCTCCGCCCTGCCCCCCTCCTCCGGCGAGTTCTCCGTATCCGCTTTCCGGGCCCTCTCCACCGAACACATCTGGGCCATGGAGGCTCCTCTCCGCGACGCCCAGTGGCGCTCCCTCTACGGCCTCTCCTACCCCGTCTTCACCACCGTCGTCGAGAAGCTCAAGCCCTACATCGCCCAGTCGCAGCTCTCCCTCCCATCCGATTACGCCGTCGCCATGGTCCTCTCCCGCCTCTGCCACGGCCTCTCCGCTAAAACCCTAGCTTCTCGGTATGCCCTCGAACCATACCTTATTTCCAAGATTACCAACATGATTACTCGATTACTCGCCACCAAGCTCTACCCCGAGTTCATTAAAATCCCCGGAAATCGGCGCCGTTTGGAAATCACCCAGGGCTTTCAGGAAATTACGGCGTTGCCCAATATCTGTGGCGCCATTGACGGTACCGCTGTGAAGCTTCACAAGCTGCCCTCCGATATAATCAACCCCTCCATGTACATTTCTAGGCATGGTTACCCGTCCATTTTGCTCCAGGTTGTTGCAGACTCTAAGAAAAGGTTTTGGGATGTCTGTGTCAAAGCCCCAGGTGGGTTCGATGATGCCACCCATTTCAGGGACAGTTTGCTCTACAACAGGTTGATATCAGACGATATCGTGTGGGATAAGGGGATAAATGTCAGGGGGCAGCACGTGAGGCCGTACATTGTTGGGGATTGGTGTTATCCTTTGCTGTCATTTTTGCTCACTCCTTTTTCAGGGAAAAGGACGGGGAGTCCGGCACAGAATGCGTTTGACGAGGGGATTATGAAGGGGAGGAAGCTGGTGGAGGAGGCCATCGGGTTGTTGAAGGGAAGGTGGAGAATTCTTCAGGATTTGAATGTAGGTCTGAATCATGCTCCGCAGACGATTGTGGCGTGTTGCGTGTTGCATAATTTGTGTCAGGTTGCTCGGGAGCCTGAGCCTGAGCCCTGGAAGGAGCCAGAGGAGAGTGGGACGGCTCCGAGGGTGCTGGAGAATGAGAAGTCCTATTGCTATTTTGGGGAGAGCTTGAGGCAAGCCCTGGCGGATGATTTGTATCTGAGACTTTCTTCAAGATGATCTTTTACTAAACTAGGAAGTGTGAGCATATTATTCCTACTATTTTATATTAAGTATGATTCCTACTTTCTGCTTAATTAGATATGATGTGGTAGTGGATTCGTAGATGTAATCTAGATTATTGACATGAGACCAACTTAGTCTAGTTTTGATGTGATTAGATATCTATAGATCAAGATCGTATCTATCTTTCCCCTGACTTATGTTTAACCTGTTTTGCTCAATTCAGCTGAATTTATGTTTCCTGTAGTAATACTGTACATCACTTAGAGAGTAGAGATGAAGCTTTCATGATTTGGATTTGAGTTTAGTACATATAATTCGGCTGTGGTGGCTTCCTTTTTTATTCGGATGGAGACTCTGCCGTCTTATGTTGGTGACCGCAATTGGCACCAATCTAGGTTGTGATAGTAAAACCGGGGGCATCAAATTGTCAGTGGTAGAGCAAACAGGTACATCAACTGGAATGAAAAGGATGGGAAAGATGTAGAACCGGTTAGTTGAGTCCGTACTTTGAATGAGCCAATTTTTTTTTGGAATTTGTGATCCTGTTCTACATTTCCTTGCTGATTTTTTTAATAACAGCCAAGTTATGAAGCAGAACTTGAATTCCTTGATAACTGTTAGATTGTTGTTGTGGTTGACACATGTGTAGTTTTTGTACTTGTGATACATAGAATGTTTATGCTTCACTGTCGTTCTATTCGTGGTGATACACTAGGCATAAAATAAAGGGAGGTTCAGAAATCAGTGTTACTATGCCTGAAATATATGGTGATAGATGATTGTGCAGAGCCACAGTCATACTTGCTACTGCTAATTTGTTAGCATGTGGTTAAACCACATCTGAAGCATAGAGCATGTAGAGCATACAAAGCATACAATCTTTAGATTATTAACATGAAACCATACTTTCACAGTAACATCACAACTGGAAGCAAGCATTTGACATCGCCTTCTTTTTACCTGAATCTAATTCAAAGCCCTTTTGTGCATCTTGTGGATGTAACTAGTGCACTATCCCTTTTTTTTTGCATTTGTGTAACAAGCCGCCAAATATAGTTAGCTGTACATAAATTTGATGTTTCAAATACCTATGGCAGGTAGTCTTTTGGACCCCAATTTTACAAACTTTTCATCCCAAGTTTATGGCCAGAAGATGAAATACTTTAGGCTTTCATGAGATATTAAATGTAGGACAATGTTAGAAGTTGGATTGCCTTGATGTGCTGACCCCGTAAAGTGACGAAGGAAAACCAGAAATCGGGTTGCCTTGGTAGAAAAAAAATGCCATTCTGCTACCGGGGTAATAGATATGGACTTGATGGATTGAATTGCTGGACTCCTTACAGTAGAGATTGCTTAAATTTGGACACCGAACCATAGGATTTTACTGAAATTCTGGAGTTTCTATTTCACGCAGTACTGCAACAAATTAAAGCTTACTTCATACCAGGCAGGGAAACGTACCCCAATTCTAAGAATGACTGCACCAAGACAGTGACTCCGCGTCCAAAATTTAATCTAGAATGGCGAGCGTAATCTCGTTTACACAAAATCAATTGCTAGAAAAACTAAATTAAGAAAAAGTAGGCCAAAATAGTAAAAAAAAAAAGGACAAAAAGATGATGAAAAAGTACTCATGAGCAACTTACTAATGAGCACAAAGGAAGATTTAGATGCCCGTGAATACAAAATGATCATTAGCTTCAATTAAGTCTACAAAGTTCAGGATTTGGACAAGAAAATCAATAATGACCATCTAAACCCTTTGCCTCTGTCCCTCATCTCCGTGAACCATTCTGGATAGCTCGTGAGCTTGAAACAGGTAGCTTTGTCGTGACCCTTGCAATGACAATGCGTACAAATGAGATTCTTCCGTTCAACTGCAGTGAGAGCTCCAAGAAAAGATCCTGAAGGTGCTGGACGACGAGCAGCGTATGCCATGGAATCAGTTGAAGACTCATGGGACCGAATGACGGTTGTGTTATTCTCTTCCTGAGCCGCAAGGGCATACACACGCATGACGAATGACATCGGTTCTTGTGTCATGACATTGGATCGCAAGGTATGATAACATTCTTCATCTAAACCGGGGAGAAATTGATAAATCATATTTTCTCACGATTATAGAAGATAGCAGCAGCTTGGTTACATGTGTACAATGGTTTGCAAGGTTCACATGAACAAACACGAGGAGACTGAAGAGTGTTGTAGTCATCAAACAACTTAAGTTTGCCAAAGTAAATGACAATAGTCTGACCATTCTGACTACAATTCTATATATCCTCACGCCTTTACGGAATATTCGAACCATTACAAGGAGAAAGACGTCAAGCAAGATCATCCCACAACTCCATAACAGTGGAAAAATAAGTTGTAGAATATTGTATAGCTGGATCCACAGTCAGCAAGATCCAACAAATAAGGGTAGCATTCATTCTAGGCCAATCATTAGCATCAGGATCACCAGCCATGGGTTTGGTAACGGTTCCATCAATGAAACCAATTTTCTATTTTTTGCCTTTTAGTATGACGGGATAGATGACCAAACCGGGACCATCAAAAGGACCAAGATAGTATGAAGAGTTCATAAATCGACCAACAGGAACAGACTGCTCAGTGCCAGATTACAATTGCAATTGCTTAAGTAAATTTGCAATAACATCGGTAGTATTGAGATTCTGTAACTTGTTGGCCTTAGTTTCGGCAGCGATGTGAGCACGTTCGGCGACATCACAGGCGAATTCAGAATCAGGATTCGACATAGTGGCAGGATCAGATCAGATATGCGGCGACAAATCGAATCGGTGGCAACCGACATGGCGGAGTGTGGAGGAACATGTGTCGACGCGTGAGATCGGTGCAGCAGCGCGTGAGACGGGTCAGCGGTGCGTCCGGGTCGAAGAAACAGATAATCAAATTGGCAACTGCAGCAGCACATCAACGGCAGCAACGACCGGTGATTCGACGGTCGAATAGTGAGTTACAGACAGGCGACGGGGGTGCGTGTTTGTCACACTCGGTCGGTGGTGGTGACGGCAACTCGAGGAAGCGGCTGTGGAAAATTTAGGGTTTAGATTTCAGGATTTTAGTTTTTGATACCATATAGAAAATAATGGTATAAAGTTGTGATTGTATTCATGATTTGGATTACAATATATAGATTGAATTACAATATACGGAGGTACACAAAATCTATGCGGAAAATGAAAAGAAATCTATTCCAGATACATCAAAGTTTGGCCGGCGAATATATAATAAATAATGATATCCTTGCGAGTGATCGTCGGAGTCAGAAAATTGTATACTACGAAAGAAATTACGACACCATTTGACTAAACTGCAAGGCTAGAGCCAACCACCGACTTTCCTCATTCTTTTGCAGGAACCCTTTTGGCTTTCCCTGTTCCTCCATGTCAATGGATTCCTCAAGCATCACCCTCCGCCCGTTCACACCGGCCGACGCAGACGACCTGCTTCTTTGGGCCGGCGATGATCGCGTGACCCGGTACATCCGATGGAAAACGTTGACGTCAAAAGATGAAGCGTTGACCTTCATCAACGAAACATGCTTACCTCATCCCTGGAGACGTTCGATATGCATCAATGGCCGGTCGATCGGATTCGTGTCGGTTTTCCCAGGATCAGGGGATGAGAGATGCAGAGCAGACATCGGGTATGGTTTAGCAGTGGAGTTTTGGGGTCACGGGATCGCTACCATGGCGCTCAAAATGGCTGTCCCGCAAGTTTTTGTAGACTTTCCTCAAGTACTGAGGCTCCAGGCTTCTGCTGATGTAAACAACGCAGCTTCACAAAGGGTACTGGAAAAAGCGGGGTTCTTCAAGGAAGGCGTTCTGAGAAAGTATTCTTACCTCAAAGGGAATCTGCATGACTTGGCTGTTTACAGCATTCTATCCACACGCACAGAGCCTTCAGTCCCGTAGCTTTTGTTGGTAGATTGTTAATCTTTTTATCTCATCAGACAGGAAAGTTTCAGGTTTGATCCAAGCACAGGCAACCTGAAAAGGTTCTCTTTAGATTTTATCCTCTGGTTCAGTCTGTATCAAAGGTATCATCATAATTAAATGGAGACTAGCTTCTACGTTTCCATTCCAAAGTTATGTAGAGAGTTTAGGTATAATGCCTTCATTTTAATGCTCTAGTGGGAAGAGGCGGACCTGACCAACAACAAGTAAGAGTATGCATATATAATCTAATTTGAAAAGACTAATAAATTTTGTCATGAAATATTTTCATTTCATTCCATATGCAAGCATATAAAAAACACCCTTCAAAAACAAATTAATTTAAAGACAAACCTTGTGGAATCAGCCCCGTTTGGTCACCTCCTGTAATGATGATTAAGATCAAGCTTTTCCCCCGTAAACCACAGGTCCTTGTCTAAACACAATAGTACGTAGAGATCGAGAATTTTGAATGAGATAAAATTCATTAAGGTCATGCAGCTAATTTACGACAATTGAGAATTAATTGCTTGATGAAAAGCTCGTAGGCTTTCCTAGAATAGATTTCAGTCGGCCCTAAATTGAACGTGGGTAGCAACAGGAGTGGGCGGTAGTGAGCAGGCATCCATGACCGGAGATTTTCACTCATCGAAGAAGGCGTGAGGGAGTTGTCGATGGCCATTTCAATAATGTGCTACTAGAGAAATGAGGGGAGGACAAATCAGTGATGTCTCACCGGCCTTTTAATTAATGGAAGTCTCATTAATTGGATAACTATTTTTTATATATAGCCTTTTTTATAAATTTTAAATCATTTTATTAAAAAAATTCAAAAAATTAATATAATATATCTTTGATTGACTGTACTGACATAAAGTATCCTGAAAACGAGGATTTGTTGGTACCAACAGTTTTAAATAGTTATAATAATTTAGCATAAAAAAAATGTTTTGGAACAAACGTTATGATTATGTCATGAGCACTATATCGCCGGAGTATTTTTGTATTTCTAATTGTAATAACATGCATTTCTTGTGCGAGATTGTGCATCATTACAATTTAATTGTGATTACCATGTATATATTGTAATGCACACATAATAGTATTGAAATGCACATTTTACTTGCATATAATGCACACATAATAGTATTGAAATGCACATGTTACTTGCATATAATGCACAATCATGGTATCGTAGGGTAAACATTGGGTTATAAAATGAGTACGTTAAAGTAAACTTGAAAAGAATTTGATATGTAATATCCGGCATCCTGGGAGTGCGAACGTGATTTTTTGGATGGAAGAAGTAAACCTTCAAAAATGTAGAGGTGGTCTTCATGATGCCTTTTCATAAAGTACGAAGCGCTCGTACAGCTCAGCTGAATGAGAAATCTATCCAAATTTGGCTGCATTTATGTAATGCCACCATCAACAACCAGTAAGAGTATGCATATATAATCTTAGTTAAAAAGACAAAGAATTAATTTATTTTGTCTTGAAGTATTCATTTATTCCAAAGATTAGCATATATAACATACCCTTTTAAAAATAATAATTTTAAGATGAACCTCATGGAATCTACCCTGTTTGGTCACCTCCCTATAAAGCTCCCGAAGATCAAACTTCTTCCAGTCAACCTTGTGGATACTTGTTTAAATACAACAGATATACAATTAACTCGTTCATATCTAGAGATCGAGAGTTTTATTTAAAAAAATCATTAAGTTCATGCATTTAATTTACGACAATCAAGAATTAATTGCTTGATGAAAAATCTTGTATGCTTTCCTAGTATAGATAAAATTAACAGTGGGTAGCAATAGAAGTCGGATTATAGCGCCGACTGAGACGACGACAGATTTTCGCTCATCAGAGCAAGCGCAGAGTTATCGATTGCCATTTCATTAATGTGTTGTCGAAGATTCGAGGGTAGGACTAATCAATGATGTCTCACTAGTTTTTAATTTAATAGAAGTCTCATTAATTAGATAACTTATTTTTATATATAGCCCGTGTGGTAAATTTTTATTTCATTTTATTAAAACAACTCAAATAATCTCCTGTAGTATCTGGCATGTTGTGCGTGGGAAATGGGAATTTTTGTCTGGATGAATTAAATCTCCTGATAAAAGGAGAGGAGGTCAGCTGAATGCCTCTTCAGAAAGTATGAAGTGGTTGTGGAGCCCAAGATGAACGCGAAATCCATAAAAATTTGGCTCCATTTATATGAATCCTCCACCAACAACAAGTAAGAGTATGCATATATAATATAATTTGAAAATACTAAGAATTAATAGATGTTATCATGAAATATTTTCTTTTCATTCCATATATTAGCATATAAAAATCACCCTTCAAAAACAAATTAATTTAGAGACAAATCTCGTGGAATCCACCCCGTTTGGTCACCTCCTGTAATGATGGTTAAGATCGAGCATCTTCCCTGAACCATGGGGATCCTTGTTTGAACACAATAGTATGTAGATATCGAGAATTTTGAATAAAATGAAATACATTAAGTTCATGCAGCTAATTTTTGACAATTGAGAATCAACTGCTTGATTAAAAGCTCGTAGGCCCTCCTAGAATAGATTTCAGTCGGCCCAAACTTAAACGTGGGTAGCAACGAGAGCGGCGACAGCGAGCAGGCAGCGATGACCACATATTTCCACTCATTGAAGAAGGCGCGGAAGAGTTGTTGAACGCCATTTCAATAATGTGTTGCTGGAGAAACGAGGGGAGGACGAATCAGTGATGTCTCGCCGGTTTTTTAATTAATGGAAGTCTCATTAATTAGATAACTATTTTTATAAATATCCCTTGTTATAAATTTTAATTTATTTTATTAAAACAACTCAAATAATTAATACAATATATCTTTGATTGAATGTACCAGCATAATAAATAGTTATAATAATTCAGCTTCAAACACAATAAAACAGTTTGGAACAAAATAGTTATCCAATTAATGATGGAAATACATGTACTTTTTTATTCATTGTTGGGATATATTAGCTAATGATTTTGTGGAAGCTGTAAATGATTTTTTATCAGGTTCCACAATCCCAAAAGCTATAGCAGCTCCATTCATCACTTTGATCCCTAAAAAGCAGGTTAACTCAAGATTTTCTGATTTTAGGCCTATAAGTTTCACCAATTTTTTAAATAAATCTTTTCTAGAGTTTACACTAAAAGGTTGAAACACTTAATGCCTACTTTGATTTCTCATGAGGAGTCAACCTTTGTTCATGGCAGAGAATTGACAGACAATTTCCTTCTCATGCATGAACAAACTGACTATTTAAATTATAAAAAGGGGATTTTAATGTTTTTTAATAAAAAAATTGGACATGATGAAATATTTTGATAGAGTGTCATGGAATTTTTCAAGCAAGCTGTTGTTAAAATGGGTTTTCATGAATCTGAGGTTAGCAATATTTTAGGCAATCTCTTAGCTGCTGATTTTTTAGTTCCCGTTAATGGAAAACATTTTGTTTTTTTAAAACTTCAAGAGGTATTAAACAAGGTGATCCTTTATCTCCATATTAGTTTATTTTACTCATTGAATATTTTACAAAAAACCCAAGTTTCCTATTTGAAATTCAAGAATTGATTATTATAATTTGCCTAATGTTGCCACTAAAATAGCTCATTTAAGTTTTGCTGATGATACAACAATTTTTCTAAGAGCTAGTAAAAAGAATCTAAGAATCTAATGATATTTTTAGTAAAATTTGAACAAGTGACAGAGCAAAAAGTTAATCTGGAGAAGTCTTCCTATTATATCTCAAAATTTGTTCCGTAGTCCTATCATATAATGCTGTCACAAATCACTCATATCCCTCCGGACTTCTTTCCTTTAAGATATTTTGGGTGTCCTATATTTTTAGGAAGAACAAAACCCTCTAATTTTTCAGCCATTGTTTGATAGCATTACAACAAAATTAGTTTTATGTCAAAATAAGTGGTTAAGTCAAGCTGGAAGACTGGTACCGATAAAACATGTATTTTCCGCTATTCATTTATACATTTTAACTGTTATAGAGCCTACTAAAGGAGTAATAGAGAGATTACATATCATATTTGAAATTTTCTTAGGTGAAACTCAGATTATGGTTAGAATAAAATATGGAGATCATGGAGTAATATATGTATTCCATACTCTAAAAATGGATTGGCTGTAAAGGACCTTCATACTATTATTAAGATTTTCTCTTTAAATTTATGGTGGAAATTGCAAAAGAAGGGAAGTCTTTGGTCTACTTTCATGTGGTCATTACCAGATAGCAAGATATGTTCAAAAACATGGAAATGATATAGAGAGATTGATGATTTTGCAAAGGAGAATACCATAGTACAAGTAGGTTTAGGTGAGATCTCTTTTTGGTATGGATGGGTATTGGAATTATGCATGATTTCTGGAATTCAAAAAGGGAACTTGATAATCCATATTTAACTGTTAAGAAATTTTTTTATGATGAGGAAAATTTGAGATTAAAGTTCATTCATAGATTTTCAAATCATATCAATGTCCTTCTGTTAAAAGATTTCACTATTTTCGAAGGATACAAGGATATTATGATCTGGATTCAAGAGACTAATGAAAATTTCAGTTTATCCTCACCTTATGAATTAATTAGACCAAAAAGGATTGAGGTGAACTCATTCAAATAACTCTTGTCTAAGTATCTTCCAAAAAAGTTTGCTATATTCAACTGGAAACTCTTAAATAGATTGATTCCTTTTTATGATATTCTACAGGAGTAGTCCTTTAACTTACCATCTAGATGTTGTTTTTGCTTGAATTCTTCAGAACATTTGTAGCATGTTTTTCATGACAGTCCCCTGGTGTTAAATATATGGAACTTTTTTTTATAACTTTTGTGATCTAACACCAGAAATTTTTTCAAATCTTTGGGATAGAATGTATTATTATTAGAATGTCAATATGATTTCAAAATTTCATAGATTGTGTCAGATTGCTACATTATGTAACTACATGGGTGATATGGTGTGCTAGAAATAGTTACATTCATGATCACATTCACCCCATATTTCAGATTATGAGGAAAAGAATACTATCCCTCCTTCACGAGATCTTAAAAGTTCATAATTTAACCTAGAACTCTTCTAATACTAATATGTTGCATTATGAGATTTTATGTTTAGCACCAGTTTAGCAATGCTTGCAGTAGCTTTTGGTTAATCAAGTTTTTTGGAAATTACCAAATGAAAGCTTTAAGTTAAATACCGATGGATCATCATTGGGGATAAAAGGTTCAGATGGAGCGGGAATGGTCCTAAGAGATAGAGAGGGAAGGGTATCAAAAGCCAAAGCATTGCATCTTCACAACAAGGACAACTTAAAGGCACTACTGCAGACACCCCCTATGGCATTGATATTATTGTACAAAGGCACCGGTAATTCGGATGCCCGGACTACCGGTGCGTAAGTATGGCGGTGCTGAAACATAGTTACAAAGGCACCGGCAACAAAAACTGGTGCTGAAAATTTATGTCTAGCACCGGTTAATACCACTGCCTATATTATTGCAGCGGTTCTTCTCCCCCACTTCTAGCACCGGTACGATACTACTGCTATTTAATTTCTGTAGGTTAGCACCGGTTTAAATTTCTCGGTGCTGTATGAAAAAATGCAAACCGGTGCCATTAATTTTGAGCACCGGTTTATGTCAAGCAACAGTTTTTGAAATAATTACCGATGCTTGATATTAAAAGGGTCTTACAGGTCCATCACCGGTTTTCCAAAGAATTGTTGGTGCTTGGAATGAGATGGATATAAATTTTCCGGTACCAGATTTATTTTATAGTGGTGATTTTTTTCCTTATCTAGAAAACCTGTGTTGGTTTTGGTTTTGCATTTGCAATGGCCTATTTTAATTTGTCCCTGCCCATCCGAATCAGAACCCGAGTAAACATAATAAAACAATATGAAGGCTAACCAAGAAGATCAATTTACAAGGCTAAAAGTTTATAAAACAAGGCTAATAAGTAAAAAAACTAAGCAATGCTAAAATCATAATCCATCCACAAGCAAATTTGTAAGAACAAGTAAATTGGTTTGAAATAAATGTTTTCACAAATATCTACTACAGGAGGTATGTAGAAGTGTTGCAATGTTTGGAATATACGTCCACCCACACCTGACATCATCTGCTGGCTACTTCTGCTATCTCCTTACCATTGTAGGATCTTTTGGGGGGGGGGGGGGGAGGATCTGTTGTGTACAGAACAATATCATTATTAATTACGTGTAGGTATTAAGTAGACAAACAAATGTTTAATTTTAATTTGTCAACGTACCTCTAGAATATCTATCGAGGTAGTCTTTAGCACAAGTTCTTCCATGTACAGGAGGACTTAGTACCCGCATTCCCAACCACAATCCTGAAGTTAGTACTGCTAATGAAAAATTGACATAAATGTAATTGTATTAAAAAATGTTGAAAATGAAGGGTCTCTTGGATTGAATGACTTACATAAATGTGTATTATTTTCCAGGTGTAATCCTGAGATGATTTCATCATCTTCTTCTCCCTTTGATATTTTTATGCTATCCTGATAAAGTTGACTTTGAAAAAAAACTTCTGAAACATTTGTAGATGTTAAAATTAATAAGATGAAAGAAATGAAAGTATATGGAAATGATCTTGTTTAGTCATCGAGTCAAGGGTAAAAACTTCCTCCATACTAGGGCGGATGAGTACCTAGTACCAATGATCATTGTGTTGAAAATAAAGCAGAACATGAAAGAATTTGTTACCCGACAATAATTTTCCATAATTAAGAAAAATTGAAAGTTATACTTACATTTTAATATATGACACCGCATAAATCTCGGCTTTAGTATCAAGTATGGTATCCAGAATGGCTCTAGCATGACCTTCGACTTCTGCAGCCTTGATCTCCGCGCATAGCCTCTTGTGCATCACAGAACAATATGAATGCGGCCATTGTTGGTTTTGAAGACTTGGTCTATAAGGTGCCTTGACAAAGAGAATTTGTTAATATATTAATCAAATTAGTGTATAAAAAAATACAGTTCAAGTAAAAATTAAACCTTGCCCCATCCATACATCTATATGCGAGTTTGCCAGCCAAGCCATCGCTCTGAAGTTGCCTAGTTTTTTTCCGAACTCTACCATCTCCTCAATGAACATACCACTCTGATGTTTTGTGCCAAAAGTTGATTGTTGGAACTCAGGAAACAACACCACCTTTGCTAACTCTTGCATCTTCTTCACAAGCTTGTTGCCGTATTTTATGTATTTTTCCACGTTGGAATGGGCGTTGAACGTGCTCTTGGTGTTAATTTGCAATTAAATAATCACCGTAATATTAGGCCTACAAAAAGATAAATGAATAACTTTGGAGATGAAATTTATTGAGAATTACTAGTCACAGTGGCCTTTCATGACTGAATTGTTGCTTCGATAGACGAAATGAGCCGCTTGTTCCAGATTGTTTAGGAGTTGACTCCTCTATGAAAAAAATTGGTTGTTAAATGAATAGTTATTTGAAATTAAACTTTAATAGATGTTGTAACTAATTGAACTTATTACCTTATTGTTGCTGAAATTAACGCAATAAAATTCATCATTTTGGGGATGACCGTCTTCAAATTCATGCGGCTGGGGATCATCTCCAAGTCCAACCAAAGACATCAGCCAGTCAACTACACTCCCTAAATCCCTCACACGTTACTGGAATGGTGGTTGGGAGATGGAAACCAACTCTTGGATGGTAGATAGGCTCCGTCACACGGAAGCGAGCTACTGGACCAGGTGAGTTCTTGGAACTCCTAGATTTCCTGAGCCATCCTTTAGAAACCATTACACTCTCTCCCTCAAGGTTCTTGATGAACAAAGTGACCAACTCAGCATCCTATTCCACATTCCGATCATGCAATTAGGTTAAAAGTTTTTTGCATGCAAATGGAAAAAGAAAACTATAAGTATGCAATTAATAATTTCAAAGCATATTTACCTCCCCATCATCATCTTCATCGCTGGAGAGATTTTGGCATGAGCCTCTAATGTCGGTGGATACAACTGCAAAAGTATTCTCAGTGAATGTTTTCGGATCCTCGAGGACTTTGGGAGTATTTTTAGGCCTCCTGAAGCTATTTTCTTGACCAACTGGTCAAGGTAAGGGAACATTTCCTTAACAACCGGCTGATTTACGGTGGGTTTCCTAGCCTCTTTTTTTGGGAAGAGGAACTGCTTCCGCACTTGCTTGTTGCTATGTCTAGGATTGCAAAAGCCGCTGGTAGTCGAGTCTGGGTACCTCTATAGTTACCTAAGTGATCCTTCTTCCCGGTGGCTCTTATCAAAATGTCCTCACTCTGGCCTAGCTCTAGGGTTCCCTTCTCTTTTCCTCGTTCATCCTCAACCACAGTGCATACTTTTTTTTGTAATGAAAATGAACTTGTGCTTGAATATAAAAAAATTAAATGAATTAGATAGTAACTAATAGTATCCTCAGCGATGGCCTTTAATTCCGGGGTTGTATAGTATTTTTCTTTCCCTTTGTTGGACTGTAGGTACACCAATGACTTGTTAGGCTTGAAAGTTTTTGAATGATCTCCAGCTCAATCTCATCTTCTGCGTATCCGGCGTGGTGTGTGTATATTTTTTCCTTTGATTGGGTATTAGCCCTATATTTCTTTTTCTAATAACCATAATGAAATTTAAATAGTTACGAACAGAAAGAATTAGTTGGTAACTATTGAAATATTATATATCAAATTATTTATGAAAATGGCTTACCATCATTTCCTCGGTCTTTCTGTGTTCTTCAAATTTCTTCCACTCCTACACATCCATCTATCTGTATTTCTCCCATGGCTTGTATTTTGGAACTTTTCTGCTCGACTTGTGATGCATATACTTGTTCTCCACCTTGACTTCCAATTGTGATGTGCATCGGCAGCCTTGCCGACCACAATCTTCCTTAACCTTCTCTACTGATGTTCATTAAAATTTGACTCAAACTTGAAACTTGCCTGCGATGGAAAACCACAAAATGAATATGCCAAAGGAAGAATTTATAGTAATATTGAAATAGCTAGGCATTTATATATAGTAAGTAGTATAATTATGTTTTTTTACCTTAATGTGTCTCCATGGCTCTTCTTTCACATCTAAGGGGACATTAGGCTAGTGTGTCTCTGTACCGAATCTGACCCGCCTCTGAAATTTGTAGTTGCAATATTATACGGTCCAGGTGCTCCAATTCTTCAAACATACCATCTCACCATCAACTTCCAAAAAGCGACGAGGATGGGTTCCCTTTCCTTGGATTACATGACTGACTGGCACGTAGCCGTCCCTCATTCTCTACACCAAGTTTTTATCTCGAACTTTTCCAAAAGCTTCCCCTAATGCCCCTCTGCCTCGGTAAGGTCATAATTCCTTGGATCACGAGTGGGGTTTTCCTAGCTATCATCCTCATTCTCTTCGGGAGCACAGGATGCACCCGCTTCCTCTCCCTCAAATTGAATCTTGTGGGGTACCACCGGTGGAAAATCTTCTTGTTCGACTTTGAAAGCTTCTTCTTTATTTTCCACTGTTGTTTTTTTGGGTGGAGAGGAAGGCCTCTTCCTCTTCCCGGTGACCTTTTTTTGCTTGAGGAGGAATCTACATAAGAATTCAAAAATATAGGATAAGGCATAACAAACATAAAATTTGCAAACAAAGAAATTAACCAAAAAACTAGTGTCATTTGATGACAAACCAAAGAAACTATTTGTATTTGATGACCAAACAATTTCGAAGGTCAACCAATAAAAAATATAGGAATGGTAATCAATCAACTATATATCACACATTTTATGAAAAATAGTTCAACATCCTCCTATATATCTCACACAATTTAGGACAAACACTTCAACATCCTTCAATATATCTCACACAATTTTGGACAAACACCTCAACATCACACATCCTCCACTCTAACACACAGATTTTAGGACAAACACTTCAATATCACACATCCTCCACCATATCTCATACACTTTGGAACAAACACTTCTAACATCACATAATGAACCATATGTCTGACATTTTAGAACAAACACTTCATCAACACATAATGATCTATATCACCTTCAACATCACACAATGAATTATATCAAACACACTTTGGAACAAACACTTCAAACATCACACAATGAACCATATGTCCCACATTTAGAACAAACACTTCATCAACACGCAATGATCTATATCACAATTGAACATCACACAATGAACTATATCAAATACATTTTGGAACAAACACTGCAAACATCACACAATGAACTATATCACACCTCAACATCAAACCCTAAAAAACTTAACATTAAAAAGGCTTCATTCATGCATTTCATCGAACACATACAATTTCATGCGAATTTCGTTTCATGTAAATGAAGTTAGGTGTTGGACACAACAAAAAATAAAGGAATCATGAAGTACCTTTGAAGATTGTGGCTGGTAACCGATTGAAGGCGACCTCACAGCTGAAGAGTGGAAAAATAGAGAAATAGGGTTCAGAGTTTAAAAAAATGGTGGTCTTTGGGGTTGTTATATAAGGTGAGATTGAGGAAGTGGAGTAATAGGGTTGAATGAAGATTAAATGGTGGAGAACGTGGAGATTGATGGAGGAGAAACCATTCGAATGATGGGTTCGATGAGAAAAAATGTAGACTGTTATGCAAGGAAGAAGATGGGTTACATTTTATATAAGCTGGGTCAGCACCGGTACTTAATCCGACATACCGGTGCTGAATATAATTCTACTACATTCTAGCATTCTTACAAAAATTCTAAGTAGACAACATCGGTATCATACCGGTGCTGTAGCAAGAAATATTGGTGCCTATGAAGGTATATGTAGCTGCCAAAAGCTGTTTTAATTATTCTTTTTTTACGAACAGAAAGCAAAGGACAAAAAAAATTCTAAGCACACAACACCGATACTAATACCAGTGCTAGATACCAAAATTCGGGTGCCCCTTTAGAATAAAGCAGCTAACTAAGGCTGCTTTAAATCAATTTTATGATATTTTTTACAAACAGAGAGTAAAGTGCGAAAATATATTCTAAGTACACATTACTGGTATGAATGCCGGTGCTGGAATTGAAAATACCGGTGCCCAGAATATATAAAGTAGCTGCTCAGGATTGCTTATTCGCGACAGAGGGTTGATGTGTTAAAATTTATACAAGGATTTAGCACCGATACAAAATACCGGTGCCTTATATGATAATACCGATGCCAATTATTACATTTGTGTTTAATATTTTTCAGCCCAATTAATTTTGGGCGGGAAAATTCATCTTCAACATAACACCGGTATAAAAACCAATACCCCTTTCAAATCACAAAAAATTGAATTTCCCGCCAAAATAAGGGGGATAATTTTTCCATTCTTGTGGATATGAAATTGGACTGAAAAATATGCTAAAAAAAGATTCCATAGGTCTCTTGTTTCGATATTGTGTCAGATGGATACCCGAAAAGGGTCCGTATCAAACTTTCCTAAAATTACACTGTTGCCCAAAACCAAGTTACATCTTCCTATTTGTATCAGGATAACTTGATATTGAGAAATCTTGGGTACATATATGGTTTTTAATAGAAATTGATTTTTCATGAAATTTAATAAAGTGCTAGTACATGTCTTTGAGTATCTTACTCTACATTACTTGGAAGTAAGGAAGTCCAAACGAGAAGGATTACTGGTAAGTTTTTTCAACGAAATAATAATATATTTTTTTGATTTGATCTTGGAATATACATCGGGGTTTCATAATTTTACATTG
This sequence comes from Rubia tinctorum, assembly GCA_032355605.1. Classification (NCBI taxonomy): domain Eukaryota; kingdom Viridiplantae; phylum Streptophyta; class Magnoliopsida; order Gentianales; family Rubiaceae; genus Rubia; species Rubia tinctorum. Next base: position 10,660,010 of record JAULKM010000008.1, read on the forward strand.
CATCCGATCAGATTTGAATTTAGACCATTGAGTGAAGGTTTTGCCTTTTGTACTTAGTTCCTTCCAAGAATCTTAGAATTATCGAAACGCAAAATTATCGCTTCAAATTAAGTAATTTATGATCACAAATATGCAATTTTGACATGATTGGGTAAATGAAATATCCTCAAAACTAAAAATAGAAAAGTTGTACCATTTTGTAAAATTGCACTGTTGCCAAAATATTTGTGAACACCTTATCCATTGCTTCGAAATATTTAATTTTTGTTATTATTTCCTAAATATAGGAATTTTCAATAATAGAAATTTTGATACTATAAATTGTAAAGTGGCAGTACATGTTCTTGACTAAATTATAAAAAATAGTTTGGAATTAATAAATGGAAATTAGACTTGTTTACCACCGTAAATTCAATATAAAAACTAAATAATGCTCTGTAAATGCGATAATAATAATATATGTCCGAAAAATAACATAGATTTGCTCTTAACATCCAAAAAAATTAATAGTAAAAAAGCCATAGTTTATAAATATTTTATAGAAAATCATGAATAATATCTAGTGAACGGCTCTTCATCCAACATCCGTGCATCTTATGATCTGGTTCCCATTTCGCTCTGTCCAACCCTCAGGTCTAGGTATGTAGGGAAAGGTCCAACTGCTTTCATGGCATCCATGAACTGATTTTCAAAAACCTTACCCATGTGATCGCACATGATCTGAGATAATATTATTTCGTCAGCAGATTTTGTACTCCCACCTCCAACGCCACAACTCTAAATTCCAAAGAAGGACCCACATTGTCATGAGCCATTTTGAAGAAAAAGTCTACTGTAATCTTAACCATTGGTTGCCCGTATATGTCATGCAGATAGTGGGAGACACCGGCTTTTGTGCACAGTTCGGAGATGAGGCTGCAGAAATCGTAACAATTGGATTTCTCAGCACTCCGTCTCAATGCGAGCACCATTTTCCTCCCTATATTCCAATGCATTTTATTCATAATTACGTACAGATGCGTAAGTCTCATATTGTGAACCTCAGTGTTAAGTGTGACCTGGGAAATTCTAAATACTATGAAGTGGCACCATCTATTCATCTTGGGCGTGAGGTGCTTCTTTGGAATCCTTGACAAACCTGGTTTGACAGGAGAATCAACATCGTTGCCCTCCATAGTAAAGGTCTTAACGATCTTGTTCCCAGCTGGATCATCAAAATCCCAACTGTCAGCGATCTCGTAGTGGAAAGCAAGATATTCATCCTCGTTGGAGGGAACATTTGGCAACACATACAATTTGTTTATTGATTAAGCTGTCAGTTGCACAATTTTGCCTCTTCAGAATGCCTCATCCCACCTCGGACCACACCTAAAATTAGTATAGAACTCACTCACTATGCCCATATTGAACATTGCAGGTGTATCACACAATTTCTCCCATCCAAGTGCCTGGATAGATTCTTCAAAGAGGGGAGATGCTTCTATTCCTATATCCAGAAAATGTCACTTTTTTCTATAAATTAGTTCGATTAGCCTTGCCTTCTCCAACATGAGCCCTTTCTCTTGTTGTTTAATATTGGATTGCATCTGCAAAGAGTTAGGGGATGAATTGCATGACCTCTTGAATGGAGTTTTTGGTGCCATATCCTACAAAGTCCACTCAAGTATTTTAACAAACACCTTCCGTGCATCATAAAAACCTAAAAAATACTAGTGTTGATGAACATGAACAAATGCTCAATGGAAATCAATAAATGCCTGGGTATAGATATATGTAACTAATGAAAATTAACGCTATGTACATCATTGCAACATCGAGCAAAGTTCTTATTGTATTGCAAAGTTAACCAAATATTTTCCAAAAGCATTCGGTTCATGATATATAATCTTGTAGAATGATAAATAATGTTTGTAAGAGAACTTACCTTATTTCTTTACGAACCTTGAGTTGATGAACGGATGGTAATTATAGGGTAGATTTCCTCTCCAAAATTTTGAATTGGAAGAGGAAGCATTTGTAGTTAGTAATTTTATTTATGTTTAAAAAAACTAGCACCGGTGGGAACGTTTGATATCGGTGCCCATATAGAATAAAGCAGCTGCCTATGGCTTCTTTAAATAAAAATTTTCTGATCTGCTTTCCATCATGAGAGAAAAGTGCCAAAATATATTCTAAGTATGCAGCATCGGTATAAATACCTGTGCTGGTAAAGACAAATACCGGTGCCAATATAGGATAAAAGAGCTGCCTAAGGCTACTTTAAATCAATTTTTCTGATCTTTTTTCCAACCCGAGAGAAAATTGAAAAAATATATTCTAAGTACGCAACATTGGTACAAATACCGGTGCTTGAAATGAAAATATTGGTGCCTCTGTAGGATAAAGCAGCCTCTTAAGGCTGCTTGAAATCAATTTTTATGATCATATTTTTAAACCAAGGGAAATGTGAAAAAATAAATTCTAAGTATATAGCACCGTTACAAATACCAGTGCCGTCAATGAGAAACACGGGTGCCTCTGATGAATCATTGCACATACTCTGTTTTCAGCACCGATTTTGAATACAATTACCGGTGTTGGTTCTCATTTCAACTTTTCCCCCCTAAAGAAAAGTTATAACGAAGGAGAAAATAGAAACGCGCGACACTATATTACAGACGAACTTAACCCATATTCATATATTAATATCAATATGTTGAATAGATAGGACACTGGCGAGTACACAAAAGTATAATGCTAATTACATTTATGGTAATAAAATGCACCTATCTTTTCCTTTTCAAGACAACATCACCCCCCACAATTTGACCACTTTCATTAACCCATAATCCATCACCATGTGACCATTTACCTACTAAATCTTACCAGCAACATCATTCGAACTTGGAAATATAGATGGGAACTTAGGACATTAGGCTCGGATGGGCCAGTCAATCTCCTCTTTGAAGTAGAACTTCTTCCCATGTAGGATGACATGCCACTTCTCATTGCTAGGACCCCAAATATAAAAAACCTGGCATGCATGGGCAGTTAAGATTAACTCGTCATTCTCAATCCCATCTCGAGTAAGGTTCACCAATGTGAAACCCACGAGTTTCTGTTTATGAACCCCGGTTCCATTATCAACCCACTGGCACTTGAAAAACACAACTTTGAAATCAACATAGTCCTACTCCCAAATTTCCTCAATTACCCATAAAAAGCCATCACTGCAACAATAGGTTTTTTTTATTTCTTGGTAGACTGCCACGTTAATTCAGATTCAATGTAAACACCTCTGTTCTGTGTCATGCTCTTGTTGACCTTTTCAACCGTTGCAAAAGTAAAACCATTAATATCATACCCTAAGTATCTTCTGACTATGCAGTTTGGGCTTCTTGCAAAGGCACTAAGTTTACTAGGCATGCCGTCCACATTGTAGGGATTATAAAACCAATTCACAAATGTGGAAGAATGCTCTAGATGTAATTTTTTTGAAGGCCAGTTTGGATATAGTTCTTGTAAATATGACATGTTCCTTGACCATATATTGCATTCTCGCTACTATTTAATAAAGCATAAAGGTGAACTGTCATCAACTCAACATAGAAGGGTGTATGAAGTGCACCTTTAGATAACGTGCAACCCCATTCTTCCTACCAACGTTTGCTTGCTCAGGTATCTAACCAATTTCCTACTGACTAAGTTCGAATCACAGTATTCAATGATATTCTCGGTCATGTACCTTAGCACGATGCTCACATCTGGTTGGCTATGATTGTGCACATAACCTTTGAAAACACCCGTGTACCGCTCAAAAGGGTATATCCAATGCATTCCTACATGACCGTATAGTTGAGTTTCCCTAATTAAATGGATGACTAGGTGGACCATGCTGTCAAAAAAGGACGGAGAAAGTACTTCTCCAACTGACATAACACTAAAACCCCTTCTGGATCCAACACATCTAGCGCTTGCTTACTTATAGTCTTCTAAAAAATGGAGTTGATAAAGAAACACATTGGCATAGCACTAAATCTCACATCCCCCTCCATAACACCACAGATGGTAATGGAAAATAATTGTTGCATGAGAACATTAGCATCATGCAATTTCAAGGTGAAATCATCATTGGCCAAGCGACTAACAATAGATGAGTATCCAGATGGTACCTTGATTTCTTGAATACACTCACAAATAAATCTTCTCTCATCCACTAATATATTTAATGAGATAGGAGGAAGGTACATTTGCTTCCCTCTCACCTCTGGGGCTAGGTCCGACCGAACCCCAAGCTCCAACAAATCATTTCGCGCATTTAAGCTGTCATTCGTCTTCGCATGAATTTGAGTAAGGTAGCAATCAAACTATCACACATATTATTCTTAATGTACATTACATCTAAATGGTGACCAACCTCCACTTGCTCCCAGTAAGGTAAATCAATGAAAACCGACCTCCTATTCCAAGGTCTATTAAGCGCTTCACCCACCTTCTTAATCTTCTTCCCGAGAACAAAATTTAATTTGTTCACCATGTTGTGGATGACAACCCCTTCAATGGTCTTGGCACCTTCTTGACCTCTTTCCCACCAACAAAATGAAATGTGTCCTCACGCAATTCGTGCTTCATCGGGAGGAATTTCCGGTGACCCAAATACACAGTCTTTCGACCATTCTTTAGCTGTTGTTAATCTGTGGACTCTTTGCACACGAGACATGCCTTGTGCCCCTTCACCACATAACCTAAAAGGTTTCTGTATGCTGGAAAATCATTCATGGTACAAAAAAGCATTACCTTCAAATTGAACTTTGATCCCCTAAAACCATCAAACACATCGACACCGTCAGACCATACAACCTTCAAATCTTCTATCAGAGGTGCTGGATACGTATTGATGTCATTTTCGGGCTGTTTTGGCCCAGAAATCAACAAAGGCATCAACACATACTTCTTCTTCATACACAAATATGATGGAAGGTTGCATATGGCCAGCATTATCGGCCGTGAACTGTGCCTAGAGGACATGTTTCCGAACGGATTCATTCCATCAGTACACACAGCCATCCTAAAGTTCCCTGCACTACAAGAAACTGGACCTATTACTTCACCCCTTTTACCTCAGTTTTTTTTATCTTAGGCCAAATACCCGAGGTAAAAAGATTTTTTACCTCGGGTTTCTTTTTGAAGTAAATAAAATATTTTACCTCCGTTAAAAAAACTGAGGTAAATAATATTTTTTTACCTTGGTTATTTTATTAACCGAGGTAAAACATTAAAAAAGAGTAAATAATGTTATTGAATTGCGTGCGAAGTCGCATATTTTATATCAGTAGGACGTGCAAAATCACATTCTACATCATTCCAATTGATATTTTATGCGACAAATTACTAACGTCACTAATATATAAAAGTTAGGATAAAACAAAAACAAATGAACTTTTGTAAATGAAGATGTGATATTTAAATGGTGGAATAAAGGGGAAAACCCCAACAGTCAATTATATAATGTTTAAGTAAAGTACTTAAATTATTAGAAAAGTCAAGAACATGTCCTTATAAATAGTGTATAAATTAGATTAAGAATTGTCTCATAATTTCAACTTAGCAAAAATTACAATAAACTCAATCAGCTTGGAGTATGATGACCTTGAAGACAATTAGCCCCTCAACTTGTATCACCTCGATGAACAAGATGTCCCTGATGCGTAGAACGCTTCAAGAAAGGAACTCCTCAAAAGCCTTTGGGGACAAGGCCCCGATCTTCTCATCCCCTGAGTAGTTCATACCTCACTCAGTCCCATAGCACCTTAGAACAACAGAGGTCTTCTCAGTCTGGAGGAGTGGTACAATCTCCCGAGGGATGTAATTATTCACAATTTTAAAAAAATTATATATATATATATAATGAAGAACAATTAATATTAATTGAAAATGCCTTACCAAAGCTGGGTTTTTGCTAAAGTTTTGCTACTTCAAGGTGTAGTAGAACCGTGGGATATCAGCGGCCATTGTATGATGTTCAAGGTGGAACACAACAGACTTAGGATTGCTCCGTTGTTTGGAGAACTGCTTGAGAACAAAGAAATATTAATTTTGGTAAATTGTGAAAATGCATTAGTAAAAATTTATATAAAATGGTAAAAGACCATAAAAGCTGGGAGGCTTGAGGATCCTTCGCCTTCCATTTGTCCTGGATAACACAAGAAAATGTTAAGGGTATGTTGAGGCATACAGGGCATAGAAATGCAAGGTGCGATGTTTCCCCCACGTCGATGATACATGTCGGTCCTAATCAGTGACTTGGTCGACATGTATCCGTGACATCGCTACAACATCGACTACACTGACCAACTAACATACTCAAGAATAAGGTCACATTTAAAAATGTAAAGTAAACTGAATAGCTGCATCGCGACATCGCTAACCTATTGGTTACACCGATGACCTAACAAAACTAAGTGCGACGTCTCGTTTATATTCCTTGACATATGAATATACGACATCGCATAAAGGTTTCATAGATCAATTTGTGACCAAAAGGATGGTGACGTCGCATACATTTGAAGAAGCAACGGGAAAAAACAAAGAATCCCAGAAAAATTGATGCTTTAAGAACAAACAAGTACTGAAAAATGTCCAAAACCATACCAAATCATAGTACCTTGATATACATTTTAGGAAAATTCACAATCTAACAGATTTAAGTATGAAGTAGTAAACCAATACAAAACACTTTCACAGACCTTAGATTGGGCAAGGTAAAGCAACAAATCTTGAAAAGTATGTGTTAGAAGTGTTGAAAAACTATACATTTGAGACGAGAGTAGAGAAGAGGCGTGGGAGACAGTTGGAATTCATGAGAAACTTGTGAATAATGCTTGAACTGAATGCGAGAGACCTCCTATTTAGAGCTATTTTAGTGTGACGTTATTTTAGATCCTTGTTTTGTCCGTCTCGCATAGTGGAATGTCGTACCTATGTCAATAAAGATGAGATGGATTCAACCTATGACCGACGTCAGATGTACATATGGGCCTACCAATTTCAGCCCAGAAAGTAGTATGTTAAAATTTCTAATTTATTTAAAAGTTTTGGTCGATGTAAATATTTGACAGTATCTGTATGATTGGAACAAATTATTCATTACATACAAGTCTTGGTCATATTCAGTGTGACCTTGAATTCCCTATCCCTACAGCTGGTGGAAGGAACCAGATAGATCACCTATATTTATCACCTGCTGCTTTTTTTTAAAACGTTGGAAAGACTAGTTGATATTTATAACTCTCATGTTGTTTGTGGCTCATTAAATCCGTATCATATGAATTTCAATATATACTCAAGTTGTTCAATATTTGTTGATGTTGTTCCGGGTTTAGTGAGCGATCCATTCATGAAATTATCAATTACTCCGGATGTGAGATCAAAGAAAGTGAACAAGGAGATTATGAAATAGATGGAATATAGTTACAGAGTGTCACATTTGTGAAATAGGATGATGGATTACAATGTGGGTGAAGATCAGTGCCTACTTTGTATATGATGGCTAGTGTTTAATTATGATTTTATTATTGAAATAACCCACCTGGATAATTATAGTTTCATATTACATTGCATAATGTGTATATTTTTATAATTATGGTTCCCTGAAATGGAGGAGGGAGTGGGAGTTAAATATGAAGGATTCTTGGGTTACATATGAAGGATTCAATAACATTGAAATAGATTCCATAAAAAAGATTATAGATTGAATATTAAATGCATGTAAATAATTATTATTCTGAATTCGAATAAATTAGTGTGAAACAATAGTTTAAAAGTCATGGAAAACTAAAATATGTGTGGAAGAATGATGACATGAAAACTATGGGCCGAACACCACTTAACAACTCAAAATAAAGTGTGTCCCCAATCCCTTCCTGGTCAGGGTCTTGAACTTCCTATTCCTCGAGTGGTGCATCTCATACTCCCTTCTGTTGTGTTGTCGCACAGTGGGTAACTTGTATGGTGGTAGGAGCTCTAAAATCTGGTCTAAGACATACTGATTTATAAACAAAATACCACATTTATTAAATATGAAAGTAACTTATGGAAAAAGTTAATTGAAAATGAAATACATGTGTAACAGGGAGGACTTTGAAAAATTGAAACAGCGCCGAAGTTCCTTTGGGGCAAGAGTGGACAAAATGTGGAATAACATTCCCAAATATGGTCTAAGGACGACGATCCCATCCGAATCTCTAGGGATCTACATTGGTCAATGTTTTTTAATAAATATAATTAGAAAATAAAAGGAATTTAAATCCGAACAAGTAATCACTCACCTTGATCAGGGCACGCCTACTCGAACCGGTACCGTTGGTCATTATTCCTGAAATTCTATATAAATTGGCTCAATTAATATTTTTTGTCGGCAAGGCATCACACTTAGCTATCAGACCAAAAAGTGACTTGCCTGACATGTATGTGTGACACCACTAACCAGTCGGCAATACAGATAGGGTAAACGAGAAAAATACGACATCATATTCAAGTAGTATTAGTAGAACAAAGGAATGATCGACGTCGCTACACGATCGCTCCTAACGAAAGAGGATCGACGAACCAGCTAAGTTTCATTCAAACCTAACAGACACATTATCAATAGTAGAAAAATAGAGGAAACAAAGGTTATGAAAAGCAAAATAGGGGCGGTTGACAGGTGAGAACGTAAAACCCAAATTCATACAACATAAAGGCAACATCTATAGGAATTTGAATAAAAAAACAAACAACACATTAATAACTTATGCAAATAAAATATAATGGTAAATACAAAATGAAAATACTCTAGGGAATATAGGAAGCATATGTTCGAAAGAGTGGGTTGAAAGACTGCTGAAATTCGAGGAAAGGTTGAGTGTTTAAAGTGATGTATAAGGTGGGCTACATATATATAGCCATTACGAATCATTGCGAATTCCACCTCGAGTGAAGCGATGCCACAGATCATTCGAAAAAATCGACATGGTATTAAAGTTGAAGCAAAGTCGACTAATCTATATGTGGGCCTCACCATTTTCGCCCACTAGCATAGCAACGGGCCCATGTTTGACCAACAGGGTATGCGACGCTGCATACCTATCATGTTTCAAAACTTATGACCAACATGTCAACTGCGTCGGTTTGCAGTAAAGTTGGCCTCACCGTTTTGGCCCAGTAGAATAGCCACTGTGCCCACGTTTGACCAACCAGTGAACTTGATTGAAGTCTAGTTCGATGGGAACCATCGTATAGAATCCCATGAAATTTAATATTCTTAGTTTTTGAAGAAATAAAAAGATAATGGGTAATATACAAATATAATGCTATATATTTGAGAAAGTGCAGATATAACCCTGAGATAATTTTTAGTGCAAATATAACCCTAACTAATTGATGAAAGTTCAAATATAACCCTATGACACTATTTTCAGCGTTGACCACATATAAAATGACTAAAATGCCCTCTGACCTAAAACCTAAAAGTGTTTAGACAGTTTTACCCACCACCACCCCCATCCCGGCAACATCCACCACCTCCACCCCCATTGCAGGCCACCAGCCCACCACCACCACAGCTCAGGCACCCCCGCCACCACTGCTCAGCCACCCCGTTACCACTGTCCAATCATCCCTCCACCACTCCCATCCCCGCCGCCGCCACCACCCCCAGCCACCCTTCACATCTTCCCGTCATCCCCCCTCTTCCCTCATCCTCCCCCTGCCACTAGCGCCGATGCCACCCCAGCCCAATCCTCCTCATCCATTTAGTTCACCGATCTGAAAGCTTCGCCACCTTCTTCCGACTCGCCGACGAGGATGAGATTCCAGGCGCTCATCGCCGACGATAAAGCCGTCGTCGTAGAAGGAGGTAGTGAGGCGGCAGCGGGACCAAGAAAGAAGGAGAAAGTGGGTTTAGGGAGAAAATAAATTGGGAGTGAGGCGGCGGATGACGGGCAGGAACAAAGAAGAAGAAGAACATGGAGTGAGACAGCGACGGGACCAAAGAAGAAGGAGAAAACGGGTTTAGGGAGAAAAGAAAGAGAAGAACAATGGGTGGCGGGTTAGGGCTAGGGGTGTGACTGTAAATTTGCTTTATTTTGTTTTTTAAAGAGGGTAAAATTGACTTTTCACCAAAATCCGGCTTAAATTTACCAGATAGGGTTGTATTTGCACATAAACTAATTATCTAGGATTATATTTGCACTTTCAATTATAACAGGGTTATATGTGCACTTTCATGAATTATGTAGGGTTATATATGCACTTCGCTCAAGTAATTAAGAGGACCAAGATCCTTCATATGAAAATTAGAACTCAAGTATGTCTGAATTACTTCATAAGAGTAGTCGAAGAACCAACAATAATCAGATCATCAACATAAACCTGTTCATGCAAATCCCGGGGATCTCGAGAATAATAAAATAAAGAGTAATTTGTCTTACTCTGCACAAAATAAAACAAGGTAAGAGCATACGCCAGTTTTGCGAACCAATTGCGATGAGTCTGACGAAAACCATATAAAAGCTTCTGAAGCTTACACACAAGACCAGAAGCAAAAATGGGATAGCCTATAGGAGGGCGGACAAACACATCTTCCTCAAGGTCGCTATGTGAAAAGGCATTATACACGTCCATTTGATGGATGTCCCAACCCTTAATTATCGCAATAGAAAGAAATATGCGAACATAACTCATTTTAGAAACAGGAGCAAAAGATTCTGTAAAATCATTCCGTTCAATAAGACGATTTTCCAAAACAACAAGACGAGCTTTGTAACGCTCAATTGAGCCATCAGACTATCTAGTGATTTCCAAAGAAAAAAATTCAGCCCGGATCTGTAGGATTCACTGGTTTGGACCGTTCAGACCCCGACAAACCAATTCACTCATATTAGATTCACTAGGACTAGTCCAACCCAGTTTGGGTAAGAGACATTCCAATACCTTGAAGATGATAATACAACACTAAAATAAGAATAACAAATTTATTTCAAAATTAGGGTAAATTTATTAGAATTAAAAAAATCCCCCCAACATTTTCAAAATCATGAAATATATTCTGCAGGGTGTCGAGACTGGGTGGGCTAGGGTTTTGTTGTAGCATCGGGGCTGGGTGGCGTCGCGGCGGGTTGGCTACACTTCTACAAATTAACGCTAATGTAGCAGCACTTATTTAAAATGTTACAATAAATTATAAAATGTTAATTAAACTTTTAAAAAGTGTTACCAAAATATTGAAAAGTGTTATCTAAATTTCAAAAAGTGTTACGTTAGGTCTAATGTAGCATCGCCTAAGGTAGTACTTGTAAAAGTCTTACTTTAGGTGCTATTGTGACACTTTGAACCTATTGTTACACTTTTACAAATATTCCCTTAAGCGACCTAATGTAACACTTTTAAAATTTAGGTAACACTTTTCAATGTCTATGTAACACTTTTCAAAGGTTTAAATAACACTTTATAAAGTATTGTAATATTTTAAATAAGTGTTGCAAATAAATTGTTACAATACCTCTAATTTGTAGTAGTTGCAAGGGTTTTGCGGCGGCTGGGATTGGGGCTGGTGGTGGTGGCGGCGGCGAGACGAGATGGTGGCGTGGTGGGATGTGATACTGGGCGGGGTTGTGGTGGCGGAGCTAGGGGTTGGAGTGGGTGGGTTGCGGTGATGGGTGGAGGCGAGAATGGTGGCCGGTGGGCTGTGGAGGGGGTGGTGTCCAGGTGGAGGCAACCTGGAAGCGGTTTTGTGGTAGGCTGAGGGTAAACTTTTCCTTACACTTTTAGATTTTAGGCCAAAAGGTATTTTGGTCATTTTATATGTAGTCAACAACGGGAATGGTTCTTAGAATTATATTGACACTTTCATTAATTAATTAAGGTTATTTTTGTAGTTTCAATTATCTGATGGTTATTTTGACATTTATTCAAATACATAAGTTTGTATTTATACATTGTGTTTTAAGTAAATACAGTAGATATTTTGTTTTCATTTCCTTTGCGTTTGTGATCCATTCATTTTCTCGTTGTTTGGAAACTTCTATATTTGGTCATATGTATGCGCCCTGTATATATTTCCTCCATTTCAAAGCATTTAGATCATATTCTATAGAGTTTATCTATATTTCACTTGAATTAGTTTATTCAATTTATTTTAGTTAAATTCATTTCAATTCAGTTCATTTTAGTGTAAATTTAATTTGGTAAATTTAACTTAATTTAGTCATACATTACTATTTTTCAACATACTTAATTTTAGTTTAATTCAGTTCAAATCAAATCAGATCAAATCAAATCAGATCGGTTCACATAAACTCCAGAGAATAGGTCCTTAATCTACTTTAGATCAAGTTATGCTACAAATATACAGCCCCAGCTGCCCCCTTCTTCCTTCTTCATCTAGAGTTTTTTCTCTCGTTTTCCCCCATACTTCCCACCATGGGAAGATGGGGAAACGATTTTTTTTCCAGTTGATATACTTTTAATGTTTATGCTATGAATAAAATTTGGGTTTCTCTTCATATATTAGTATTGTTCTTCGACATGATAGATTAGATTGATGTGTCAATGATGTCATTTAATCTAATTATTCATGTTGATGTATTTTTTCCGATTTGGTTTTACAGATCGTGTGTTCGTGATTTCGTTTGTGTTTCTCCAATAGGAGTTCCGTTCTCGATATGTGTTTTCAAGGTGTTTACAGTTTGGACACCATAGATCGTGTTTTGGATCAAGTGGTGTTATAGTTGTTGAAGATCTCTGTTTAACATAGTGATATTGATGAGTGGTGCGCTCTTCTCTGCCAAGTAGTCATGATTTTCGCGGGAAGCGAGTTCATATCACTGGGGCGATGTTACAGTTTTTATTGGATCTCTAATCTGTAATAGTACAGACGATCAGTCTGTTTGACATGTAATTTGAATATCCTTATGATTAATATATTAGTTATTACGAGAGACTAGTTATGTTAGATGTCAATTTCTCTTATATATTGTAATCATTGTTGGATGTTTTTCCCATCATATTTGAATGATTGATTAAAAAAAAGTTATGCTACAAATATAGTAAATCTCGGTTTGAAGTAGAGATTTCAATGCGTGAGACATTCGTCTTCATTAAATTATCATAATTTTACCTAAACATATAGAAATATCTCGAGTACGAATTTCCAATTTTGTATGACATAAATGATCAATTTGGTCAACATATACATTATGATAGATAAATTATGCTGCATGTCGATTATATTACTCCTTCTAGTTTCAAAATATTGATACTAAATAACGGGAACAATTTTTTTTATAAAATGTAAAATGGGTGGAGAAAATTATATTGAGAGAGTAAAAAGTAAATTTAGTGGATGGAAATAATCTAGAATTTACCAAAAGAGTAAGATGTCAATATAAAATGACCATCCGAAAATACAAAGAGTGCCAATATAATAAAAAAATCTAAGGGAGTGTAACTGATTCTAGGTTCCACCAATTTATGAATATTTTATTTCTTTGGAAAATATACTCCCTTCGGTCTCTAAATATTGACACACTTTCTTTTTTTATCTTTTAATATTGACACCTTTCTTTTTTTTTGATGAAATTAAGATTGTTTTCATCCACTCAATTTACTCTTTACTCTTCCAATAGAATCTCCTCCACCCATTTTACTTTTCGAAAATAAATGTGCTCATTAGCTTTGTGCCAATATTTATGTACTACCCCTGTTTCGTTGGATGTGACACTATAACTTTAGTTGCTTGGATTTAGATGAATGAAATGAGTGAATGCAATTAATTTAGAAAGGAAAAAGTAGAATGAGTAGATGAAATTGTAAGAATTTTGTCATAAAAAAATGTTAAATTTATATTAAAAAAACCAAAAAAATGTGTCACATCCAGTACAAGAGATAATAGTTCACATTTTCATTTAGGAGAAAGTAGTTACTTATTAGAAGGGAAAAAAAATGATGGTGACACCATAGTGATGGGACCAAAGACTCCTCCACCCCCTTCTCTCATCACTAAATCCAATTGCGACACCAGGGCTTCACGGGAAGGAACGTACGTATATTTACAGTCAATACGTACTCGTTACACACATCCATCAAGTACTCGTACCATCAATTATAGAACCTTTCCCGCAGTCGCTACTCTCCTTCATGGACGTGACACACTTTTTAAAATTATTTTTGAGAATTTGATAAAATTTTCTTTATTAAAAATATTCCTTCAGTTTCATTCATTAATTCTACTTTCCCCTCTTATAATTTAATTTCATTCACTTATTTCACTCACCAAATTCCAAGTAACTAAGGCTATGTTACCATATCCAACGAAACAGAGATAGTATATTTTTCACATTATTATTTCAAATTTTTTCTTACACAAGTTAATAAATATCTAGAAACATTTTGATAAGAAGACTGAAAATGATTAGTAAGTGTGTAAAAATGATTATATTTTTACCATAGGAATATGATAGATTTTAAAACATTACTAAAAATAAAAAAAATGTAAGATTCAATTCATTTCTCCCGCAGTTTTCCTAAGTTTTTACCATTGTCATTGTCATCTTTCATTTTATGATAAAAAGTACCCCTCTGTCCCAACCAAGATTGTACCCTGAGCATTATCACGTTGTTCAAAAATATGTTTGACCGTTGATATGTTTACCTACGTATAATAACGGCAAATAAAAGTTGATATTAAAAACTAATTATTACGATGAGTTGAACAATATTATATAAGATAATATTGTTTATATATTTATTCAATAATGTGGTCTAACTTTGATAGAGAATAGTGTAAAAAAGTAATTGTACAAGTTCAGCTGGGATGGAGGGAGTATATTATTCTCAACTACTTATTAAACTTTTTTACTCTCCTCACTCAATTCTCTACGCATATTTCAACTTGAAAAAAAGACTTAAACCTATGGTGTCAAACATAGTGAAACAAAGGGATCGAATATATTTTAGTACTGTTTAGTTTAGTAAATTATTCACTCCGTTTCACTAGATTTGGTACCATAGGTTTAGGTTTTTTTACATGTTGAAATGTGTGAAAATAATTGAACAAAGAGCGTAAAAAGTTTGATAAGAGGTCGAAAATAATTCACCTTTTGCCATATAAGGAAATGTTATAATTTTATAAAAACATATGAAAATAAAAGGTGCGCCAAACATTGAAAAACATAGGAGCATTGAATTTATACTATTCATCTTACTTTTAACTTTTAACTTTTAACCTTTAACTTCTAACTTTTTATTTAGGCAAAGTCTTGGGAAATACGGTCTTTCCATAGGCTTATGGAAAGACGGGGTTTAATTAGAATAATAAAAGGTAAAAGGTCTATGTTGCAATATTAAAGTTTTATTATGCAA
>JAULKM010000008.1:10727851-10740401 GCA_032355605.1 Rubia tinctorum
TATCATTACCATTCTAGATTTACTTTGTTCCTGAGCTTAGGCAAGTAGAACTGTTTCAGAATGCTTCCCAAGTATACAACCTTAAAGTTAATCATTCGATATATGCCTCGGCGTAAAATTTTTGATAGTGAATTATAGTTGGTATACACAGCAACAAATTATTATATAACATGAAAATAAGGTAATGCTGTATCATGAAGATGTGGCTCCATTAGGGCTTTTCAAGAAAAGCATCAACTTAGAAATACCGTAAGCATCTTTTAAGCGCCGTTCAAGCATTACCAGCACTTCTATTCAACTTGTCTAAGCATGTCCCCTGGTAAAATTAACATGTTGAATGTCTTTTCCATGAAAATTGGTTGAATGTGTTATAGTTTTACAAAATACAGCCTTTTGTTTTACTTCGTGAACGTGATTATTACATCTCTTTTTGGAATGCTTTCCGAGGGTATGACCATGAAGTAGTCTGTTATTCAAGGATGGCTTTTTGTGTAGAGAGTCATGATACTGTGTTAGAGTTGCTAAAGTTGGCAATAACTAAATATAAACATGAAATGAGCTAATATTGCAACGTAAACACGTGGGTTGGGCAACCATGACTTTGCTAACATGTTGTTCCTACCTTCTTCATTTTTCCCGCAGATGCATTGATGTAACTGGAGCATACAGTGCTCAGATGACTGAGTTGAATATAAGTTTGACCGCAATCGGCCTTCTGTGGACATCTACAGATTTTATCGTGAAGGGAGTTTCATGTGCGTGTCAAACGAAAACAGAGAGAGAAACGGGTCTATAAGTTGTTTTTTCTTCTATATCTTATTTTCTTGATGTGTTAACTTTTGCAGATCAAAACAGCAGTGAAATTACTTCATCTGAGGAATCAACCCAAACTGTTGATCGTGATACATTGTTATTATCTGTTTTCTCTCTACTTCAGAAGCTAGGTGCTGATGAAAGACCAGAGGTATTGATTTTTTTAGGAAGCAATACTTAGCATCTGAACTTCTTGAATTGTGTCATCCCTTGGAAACATGGGTTTGGGAGTGCACCATTATAACTGAAAGAACCTGTGAAATAAAGATCATATAGCTGGCCTGATTTTTAGTAAAACGGACACTTATACGGCTTGCATGTCTGACCCTGTGCGTTTGGCCTCAATCTCTGTATTCGAATCATAAACATATTTATTTTATACAGAACTCTGTATTATGATGTGGCTGGATTCCAGTGATAAGTAGCTTCCTCTTATAGTGGTTCAATTATTGTTAGGGGTAAAAGCCAAGGGAATTTCCTGGTTCTAAATAACTGTTATCAAGGAGATGCGGATAGATTTTAAGCAGTCGAAGGGTAGTCATGAGAATAAGAAAGATATCTAGGGATTTAAAACAATTTATCTTTTTGCCGCTCTTTAGTTTTTTTTTTGGTGAGCTGTTTATAGCTTTTAAGTATAGTGTCGAACCTAAGAGGATTCTGTTCAACCTGACTAGTGCCTCCGATGACATTTCTAGGAACTTCAATATTTGGAATGAAATCAGTACCAAGAATTTGATTGTGTTATCAATACAAACAACTGGCAATTGTTTCAGCATAAGCAAATTTCTTTATGCATGGAATGATAACGTTATATTTTATTCATATCGATGGATCTTGTTTATTGCTGCATTAATTTTATGGCCATATTCGGAATGTTATCTAGAAAAAGTCCTCCCTGCAAATGCAACTAAGGTAATGCCAGAGGCTGCTCATAGCTCAAACCTGGCTGTCCTTGCACTATGAAATTAAAAATTAAGTACTGGAAGTGGTTGAATTATATGTTTACTTGTTATTTGAGTTAGTAACTTCTTTGAGTTGTCATCTGTTATTGAACTATTTTTGTGTGAGCATTATTTCACTTGGTATTAAACACATTGATGACGATATAGGATCCATATGCAGTAGCCAACCAGAAATAGTGGGATAGTCTTCATTGTAATTGTGGCTGCGTACAACACTGCTAGACTAGAAACTAAATACTCCTTCCGTCCCAACAAAAATGGCGCAATTACTTTTCACGGTTTTCAATGGTAATGTTTGACTGTAAATATCCCTAACTACGTATAACAATTTTACATAAAAATTTGATATTTAGAAAATAAATGTTAAGATGAATTTAACAATATTTCACATGATATTTTATTGTATATATATACACACACACACATATATTTATTTATTTATTTATATATATTTAGGGTTAAAGTTTACAAAATTTGACTTTGAAAAAGTAAATATGTCATTTTTTCTGAGACGGAAGGAGTACCATTTTCATAAAGTGCATCATTTTCCCCAAAAATGTGATTACCATGTTCTTTTACCCCATAGCTCATTTCATGTAAGAGTAGTTGGATGTATGCCATCTTAACTCAGGAAATGAATATGTTGGACTTTAAATTATCCATTTCATCTCTAGGTGAGAAATGCTGCTGTGAGGACACTTTTCCAAATTCTTGGAAGTCACGGACAGAAGCTTTCAAAAACTATGTGGGAGAATTGTCTCTGGAATTATGTTTTCCCGACATTACATCGTGCTTCCCACATGGTAGGTTAAGGTGCTAAAGACACGAATTTCCCTCTCTCGCTTACCTTATGAAAAATTATCATTTCATTTTTAGGCTGCAACATCATCTAAGGATGAATGGCAAGGGAAAGAACTAGGAACAAAAGGTGGAAAAGCTGTTCATATGCTCATACATCATAGGTAAGCTGTACACTATGAACTCTCTCTCTCTCACACACGCATAGTGGTTTAACTGACATTATTTACTGAATTTTCAGTCGAAATACAGCTCAAAAACAATGGGATGAGACACTTGTCCTGGTGCTTGGTGGATTAGCTCGAATCTTACGTTCCTTCTTCCCTTTTCTCAGAGAATTGAAAGATTTTCAGTCTGGTAATTATCATATCTTCTGCTTAAACTGCTTAGGTTTGAGATATTTGAAAATTATCTGTTTTATATTATATATTTCACTGCAGGATGGGAGTCACTGCTCATCTTCGTGGAGAATAGTATTTTAAATGGTAATAAAGAGGTTGCTTTGGCAGCAATAAATTGTTTACAAACAACTGTAGTATCTCATTCTCCAAAGGTAGCCATTTTTATCCTATATATTCCGGTTCGTTTTTCGTGTTCATTGAAGTATTACATAACTGTCGTGTTGCTGCTTAAAGAATTGTAAATGATGATGATTTTCCCGCTAATTATACCATTTCTATTTGTAAATGAAGTAGATGATGCAGTACTTCTGATAAATAACGTTTTTTTCCAGGGAAATTTTCCAATATCATACCTTAGATCAGTGCTTGATGTCTACGAAATTGTTCTTCAAAAATCCACCAACTGTGGTGATAATGCATCAAGCAAGATCAAGCAAGAGATTTTAACTTGTTTAGGTAATAAACATATTTTTGCTCTTCATCGTACAGGTGAGCTCAGCAAAGTACAATATCTCAATGGCATTCTTGGAAGTGATTAAAATCTGAAACTCAGTGGAGTAAACCATTCTATTTCCTTTAACTAGGAACCTAGAGAACCTTCATAAGGATGTACTAAATCTTTCAATACTGAATTATCAGTCATAAATATGCCATTTACCTTGCTATGTAGTTTTTCTTATGAATGCTAATTACTCGCCTAACATTTTGGCAGGAGAATTGTATGTACATGCACAGGTGATGTTTGACAGCGACATGTATAAGCAGCTACTCTCTGTCTTGGATGATGTAATTAAAGAAGCCAATGTTTCCAGCAATAACCTTGAGGCAGAATATGTAAGTGTCAATTTGGTGAGGTAGTCATGCAAATCTTTGTGCTCTCTTCCAATTTTTCTGGGATATGACTGTATTTTAGATTGGTAGCTGATTTAAAATTTCTGGCAAATGAATAAAGTTGTATATATCCTCCAAGTACCTAGGACTATCTCGTCAGATACAAATTTGTATTTTATATTTCTGACGAGTTACTCATGTGCATTTCTCCTTATTTGATTCTTGTGAAGTTGTGCGTATGTGTGTTTGTGCGCAATTTTTGTTGAAAATTTGTGTTTTCTATTTAACTTGACACGACTTTGCATATAAGTGGAGTTTTATATTGTTGTATGGAATTATTCGAAGCACATGGTATTGTTCAAAGGTTACCGTGTTTTAATTCTGTTGTTTCCTTGTATAATATGAGGAATTGCGTTGTTTTAGGTCCCACTTGTTCAACGTACTGCACTTGAGATTCTGCCACTGTTACGTCCAGCAGGACACCTTTCTTCCATGTGGTTGCTTCTCATTGGAAAGCTGCTGGAGTATCTCCCAAACTCCAATGCAGTCACAGGAAGCAATGGGAATGAGTTGGAGTCTACTGATGGTAAAATTGAGTCTTTGGGAAAAGTCTTGTACTTCTGGCATAGCGTAGCCATCAAGATTTGTTATATTTGTCATTCGTTGATTTTTTTTATTCATTTACTTAGCTTTAATATTTTCTTTCAGGCGTTAGAGATACGGGGATCGCATTAACATTTCAAATGAACGGTCTTGCGTCACCTAAGAATTTTGAAGCAGTCACCACTAGTTATTTGTTTGCAGAAAAGCTTGTCCCTGTTGTTGTTGATCTTTTCTTGCAGGCTCCTGCCTTGGAAAAATGTAGTATTCTTCCTGATTTTATCCAAGCTCTGGGAAGGTGAGAGTTGGTGTCAGATTGACCACTTGCAAGAATCTCCTGCTAAATTTTTACAGTATATTTTTTTCCTGTTGGTGTTGGCTCTTACGAACTCATAAAAAGAAAAAGAAATAGTATACTCCTTTCTATAAAGTAAATACGTGTTGGGATTTTCTCTTTGCATGCAATTCAATTGACTCTTCAAAATGTTGTGGAACATAATATCTCATCACTAAATGAATTGTTATTAATCTGGAAAAAGAATTAGAAGAAGTAATAACTGTTATAAATGGAAGGTACAGTTTATAGCTTTGTATTCTTGTTGTATTGGAGAATATATTTTCAAACCAATGAATGTATTTTTAAAGTTCAGTCTCTCATTCTCTTTGAGACACTTATTTCCAGGAGTGACAGCTTTGTTTCTTTCTTGTTCTTCTACAGGTGTATGACGACTAGAAGGGATAACCCTGAAGGCTCACTTTGGAGGTTGGCTGTTGAAGGCTTAAATCAAATTATTGTTGATGATGTAAGCAAATTAACTGCAGACACAGGCATAACTTTCTCGAGAGCAGCAAGAATACGTATTTGGAAGGAAGTCGCTGATGTCTATGAGATTTTTCTAGTTGGCCATTGTGGCCGTGCCCTTCCTTCCAGTGCTCTGACTGCAGCTATGCTCAAGGCTGATGAGTCCTTGGAGATGAATGTGCTAGACATTGTGGGTGAAACAATTCTAATCTGTCAGAATGATGCGCCTCTTGATGTAAGCACTATTTTGACTTTATCTTTCCTTGATACATAGTGTCATATCCAAATGTTATGCTATTAGCTGCAGCAGTTATTTTCTTTTTTCTATAATATATATTGAGAAAGACTTCATGTTTATGACTTAACCAAGTAGACTTATGGACAAAAGCAATACTACAATCTTTCTGTAACACTTCTCATATATGAAAAATGTAGGATATTTAATAAAGTATATGATTTTCATTGGGTTTTGCCTACGGCGTTGTCAACAACTTCATAAATCTCCTTTGCAGGTTCTTGAAGTTAATAAATTAATTTGTATGTTTCAGCTCGCAATTCTCACAATTTTTTTACTCAATACTCCATTCCATGTCTTGCTCTTTCATTTATTTTTAAATCGTGTGTGCGAACAGTAATTGCCTTGCAAATGTGAGATTTTCTCCTCATGGTTGCCATTTGACGTGTCAAGATTTTATGCCAACTCATATTGATGATTTGCAGACTATAAAACGACTGGTGACTACCTTGGACCGATGTGCATCACGTACCTGTTCTTTGCCTGTTGAAACTGTCGAGCTTATGCCTTCATACTGCAGCCGTTTCTCTTTGGCTTGTTTGCAGAAGCTATTCTCCTTAAGCAAGTAAGTTTTGGTAGTCGTAGAGTTGAGTATGGCTGCGCTCTCTTTTTTCTTTCTTTTCTTGTTTGTATCTATAATTGCTTATCCTTGACACATAGCTACCTTATCAGTTGCACTCGTGGAGCCACAGTCTGGAACTCATTTAGATCTGATGTGAGCAAAGTATCAGTAATCATACTAATGTCAAGATGCGAATTCATATTAAAAAAGTTTTTGACGGATGAAAATGATTTAGGTATGTATCGGGCTGTCGTTCCTTTGTGGTTTTAAATACTTTTTCCTGCAATTTCAACTTAAATCTCTTCTCTCTCACTTCAGGTGACCGTCCATTGCCACATGCTCGAGCGGAGGAAGTTATTTATGTCCTTCAGGAGCTAGCACGTCTTGTGATTCATTCAGATACGGCATCTGCTCTTCCTTTGCGTCAATCCCTGAAGGAAGGGATCTCGGAGGAAGATAGAGGACGGACACACTTGCTGGTCCTGTTCCCCTCCTTCTGTGAGCTTGTCATCTCAAGGTATGTGCCTTTTTTTTCTGTTAGTAATTTTCCCCCCTTTGGATGTATTTTATCACAACTAGGGGACGGGGTCTTTTACCATCAAGTTCATTGTAGCTGTTAACTAAGAAAGTTGTCATTTCCGACCTATTAATAAGTAATGTTGCTGGCTAGGAGTTGCCTGTTTGCCATTGGATCCTTCAGCACAAGGTTTATCTACCACAATCTTACCTCACTGCTTCAGTTTTTTAAATTCAATTTATGGACGTTTCTTTTAAAACCCTCCACAACTTCATTGCCAACATAATCTTTGTTTTGGTGAAACACATTCCCCCCAATAAGCAACTTTGACAATTGTCCATTAACCCTGGGCTCTGGAAGTTGATTGTCTAGACTGTGTTCACGTCTTTACTAAACGAGCAGGAACATAAAAACAAGTTTAACAATTTGGACAATATTTGTCAGTTGTTTCTCTTCTTTACTCTAGAGATGAATTTGTGCAGGGAAGCTAGAGTGCCGGAGTTGGTGCAAGTATTACTGAGACTTATAGCCTCTGAATTGGGTCTCGATAAGCTCTGTTTAGGAAGTTAATGTATGAATGGCTGCCAGGGCGTATATGTGGTATTTTCCCCCCACCACCAATGTCCCGTCTGGATGTTGCATCACATAAGTGTTCCTAGATTCAGCAGTGCGAATTTCACTCCTATTCAACATGGTATTGTCGCATGCAAAAAAAAAAAAAAGCTCCTATATTTTAGTTATGAGTATTATTCGATGTTTCATCTCTCTTCAGATAGTTATTATAATTAAAAGTCAAAGGACTGGGAAAATTTAAAAATTCAATACTCTCACCGTCCCAAGAGAATTTGCAGAGAGAAAAAATTCTCCGCTCAATTTTTTTCCTAGGATCCACACCAATAAGAGCCTTCCACGTGTTTTGGTTAACAGAAAATTACAAGGACAACTAAAATTTGGGGATCATTTTTTCCCTCCTTTTCATTAATGAGAGGGTCCTTCCCATCGTTTTCTATGCTGGAAGGTGCCAAAACCCATTTCTAGGCATTGTTCACATGAATTACAACGACACAAAATTCTGAAAAACAAAACAGAAGCTCTACACTAAAAATACGCTCATCCATTCAACATTTAATGCTCTAAAATCTGAAACATTCTATGCTTTAACTTCATCTTCTTTTTGCAAAAACTCCAACCCCAAAAATTTTGGGTTTGTTGGGGAACCCTCAAATTGGTATTTACACAACATCTAGTCGTCCTGAGCATCCGAGGGTGCTGGATGCTGTCAATTTTGTTCATCTTCCCATTCCTCATTGGGTTTCTTTTAAAAGATAAAATCTTGTGTGAGATCGTCTTACAGTGAAACCAAGGATTAATGTGTAATATTATGAAGTATAATTAGAGATGGGGTTCTAAATATAATTTGATAAAGTTTGGGAGATGAAGGAGGAATCTGGTTGCAAATACCACTTTTTGAATGGTGTTGGGCATAAATAATTGGGAAATTAATGATTCTGGGTCATAAGAATCTCACGAGTCAAGAATCTGGGTTGAAAATTCTTGCGGACCAATTTTACTCCCCATTTTTGCGCAATGCACATCTTTTTATTACCAAACTTAATGTTTCAATTTCAATACTTGATGTTTTAATCAATTCTTGTAATGTTATACTAAAAGTCATTTTTCCCTACTAAAATCACGTGTTTAAAGTTAAACCTTCATCTTTTAATATAGATCTTGTGTTTATATGTTAAAATTTTCATACTTTATTTATTTTGACACTAATTTTGGATATTTTACGATCTTAATTTTCAAGTTTTAACTTATATTTTCTTTTTGATTGATGTGTTAGTTTTTTAAAATGTCATTTTAAAAATCAGTAGTGATGTTTCTTATTTTGGAATATTAGATTTTTATTTAATGTATTATTGATGTTTCAATAATGTGAAATAGTTTTTAATTTTTTTAATATTAATGTTTTCCCAATGACATTGTCGCATTTTGGTGCATACTTTGAAGTTTAAAAATTAATGTTTATTTTTGTTCAATGTATGCCTTGATGTTTTAATAGTGTGTATTAGTTTTTAGATTTCAATACCGATGTTTTATTTTTCGATATTAGTGTTACCTCTTGCTGTGTACTTTGATGTTTTAAAATTCATTAGTTTTTTCATTTGATTAGCTAA
This sequence comes from Rubia tinctorum, assembly GCA_032355605.1. Taxonomy (NCBI): domain Eukaryota; kingdom Viridiplantae; phylum Streptophyta; class Magnoliopsida; order Gentianales; family Rubiaceae; genus Rubia; species Rubia tinctorum. The sequence continues at coordinate 10,736,613 of JAULKM010000008.1, forward strand.
TTTAATTTGATGTATTTTTTTGTGTTTTTTACTTATATTTAAGCATTTTTATTTGATGTTGAACTATTCCAATTTTGATGTAATGTTTTAGTGTTTTTGGTATTTAAATATTCTAATTATATATATACACACACTTGATGTTTAGAAATTAATGTTTATTTTTGTTCAATGTATGCTTTGATATTTTAATAGTGTGTATTAGTTTTTTAGATTTCAATACCGATGATTTATTTTTTTCGATATTAGTGTTACATCTTGCTGTGTATTTTGATGTTCTAAAATTCATTATTGTTTTCATTTTATGTTTAGCTAATTTAATTTGATGTATTCTTTTTGTGTTTTTACTTATATTTAAGCATTTTTATTTGATGTTTAACTAATTTAATTTGATGTGTATTTTTAATATTTTAGTTTGGTGTTTAACTATTTTGAGGTAATGTTTTAGTATTTTTGATATTTAAGTATTCTAATTATATATATATATATAATTTTTCTTTGATGTTTTATAAAAAATATATATACTCCCTCTGTCGCAGGGGAACCTGTAGAGAGAGAAAGTCTTCCTATTAATTTCATTGAGTTGAAAGTCTAAAATACCACTGCCTTTAACCTCACACACACCCTCTTCCTCTTCATGTTTTTAGCTTTTTCTCCACCGAGCCTCCTAAACTCCCTCTACCGACTACACCTGCCGCCTCCCACCTCTCCACCAATTTCCGCCTCCTCCGTCCACCTCCGCCAATCGCCACCTCCTCCTTTCGCCTCAGCCTATCGCCGCCTCGCCAATCGCGTTCTCGTCTCTGACAATCTGTTTCTCCTTCCGCTTCCGATTTCAACTTCCACCTCCGCCAATCGGGTTCTCGTCTCCGACAATCTGGCTCTCCTTCCGCCTCCGCCATTCGGGTTCGCCTCTTCGACAATCGTTGTTGTGTTCAGAGGGTTAAAGGAGGGTTGCGGTGGGGTTGAAAGTGTTTGGGTTGCGCAAATGGAGCTAAGTTTGGAGGCGACGGAGAAGGTTGAGAGGTGACGGAGATGATTGCGAAGTGGTAGGGTTTGGGCATTCAGAGGAGGGAGAACAGTTTGGAAAAAAGAAAGAACTGGTGGGAAGGAGGGGTTGGTGGGGTAGGTTTAGGTGTAAAATTTTAAATGTTTAAGGGTAATTATGTCTTTTGTTAGGTAAGTTTTTTCTTAAAATGAAAAGTGTGCAGATTTGCCTTAGACCACCAAAAAAAGGAAAGTGTGCAGATTCCGGTGGCACGGAGGGAGTATAATGTTCCACTAATTAAATTGATAAACTATTTCGTTCGATGGAGCATTATATTGATATTTCACTAATTAAACTTTTAATTTGACCAAATAGACAGGCCCAACCAATTACGGCCGAAAATAATGGGTATTGGCCAAGTTCGGTTCACAATTCCCGGCTAAGAAACACGAGTCTGGACGGATAATCCAGCGATCTTCACCACAAGAAATGACGCTTACCGATCGCTGGGAAAACCACAGTTTCACCCCAAGATATGCAGCCAACAAGTCGTCGGGAAAAGCACAGGTTCCACCGCAGGAAACGAAGATCTTTGGAATTGTAGGCGACACCCCAAGACACCTTCAAATCTCCACCCGAGAAACCTACGGCTACATCCTGCGGAAAGCTGCGGAGATCTTTGGGATATCGGCGAAAATCAGAAGCCCCGGAAACCGGTGGAATCGCGCGGGATCGGCAACCCTGAAATACTGTGGCATCACGAGGGCATTGGAGTGCTGGAGAAGAAAGATGCACTATAGAGGGTTTTGGAGTGCTGGAGTGCTTGGCAGTGAAGGAACCAAGACCCTATTTTAGGGGGCTAATTTATATATGCAAAAAAATTTCTACACGCCAGATTATATTGGTAATTTTTTCCGGACACTGAATTACAATGAAATGTTTTTTCTTCTAAAAACTTAATTCGACATATTCAAACAAAATCCGCTTAAATAATGAAGTGGGCATAAAATAATCCAAATTTTACAAATACGATAAATCACACTTGCAATTATTCTATCTTGTTAATTAATGAATTTATAAAAAGTCAATCTCTTGAAAGACGGTATTTCCATAAGTTATGGAAAGACCAAGGTTTAAAGTGCAAATTAGAAGAAATTAAGATAAAATTTCCGGGTTGCATGAATCGGGTTATAAACTTAATAGCTACTACATGTTGCATCATAAATTTTTAATGTTGCAACTAAAACCTTTTACTTTTCATTATTTTAATTAAACTCCGTCTTTCCATAAGGTTATGGAAAGACGGTCTTTCCCACGACTTTGCCTTTATAAAAACATAAATAAGGTTCTAAAAATAAAAGAGTCCGTCTCTTGAAATACGGTCTTTCCATAAGTTATGAAAAGACCAAAGTTTAAACTGTAAATTTGAATAAATCAAAAAATATTTTTCGGGTTGTATAAATCGGGTCATAAACCTATCACTCTTAAATGTTGCATAATAAAATTTTAATATTGCAACTATAACATTTTAACTTTCTATAATTCCAATTCAACCACATCTTTCCATATGCCTATGGAAAGACGATCTTTCCCAACACTTTGCCAAAATAAAGTTAGTGATAAAATTAGTGGGATTTTTAAAGGAAAAGGCTGGGCATGAGAGTAGTTGAGCCTATTGTGTTAAACTCATTTATCAGGTTTCTTTTTATTTCCTTGATGAGAACAAAACGACATCATTTCACTTATACTAAAACGACGTCGTTTTGTATAATGAAGAAACAAAAAAATTAAAAAAAATTGAAAAATGACATCGTCTTCTTTAGAGCTCGCCGGAAAGGGGATATGAAACCTAGGTTTAGGGGGGCGGAATCCATGGATTCCGGTGGCTCCTAGACCTAAATTTCGTGCCACCGGATCTTAGGGGTGGCGCTAGCACCCCTGGTTCAGCCCATGGTGCTTGGGGTGAAAATTTTCGGCCGTAGTTGGTTGGGCCTGTCTAGTTGCAGCATCACAAGGGTTTTACAATTCAGTCCTTGAATTTCATTAAATATTTTAAAACTGACCCCAAATTGAAAGTATTTCTATTTAGACCCCCGAAATTAAAACCTCATATTTTACACTTTCCATAATTTGTAATATACCACCTGGTCTCACCATGAGACGATCTCTTTTTAAAAGGGACGAAGCGGAAGAATCTCACGAACGAAGAAATGCAGCATTTGGGAGGGTTTCTGCTGGAGAACCATAAAAATGAGAAGATCTAGCATTTGAAAAGGTTGGAGGAGAAAACTATGTTTTTTTGCAGCATACGGACAGTGAGCACAATATAGACCCTTACTCGAGCTCAAATGGCACAAGGAGGACCACTTGACTTGCGTCTTCAGATGACGGGGCGTCATCCGCAGAATAAGAAAAACATCGACCTTGATGCTTTGAGGGCATTTCCTGCAATTAAACAGCGAACAATAAGGAGTACTGCAACAACACTGAATATATTGAAGAGTAGTGTTCAACGAGCAGTGGCATCGAAGATAGTAAAAAGGCATACAAAAAGCATCAAACCATCTCTCACCGAACACAACAAGATATCACCTTTGTTTTTTTGTTTAACAAAGCTAGATGCAGACCTTAGATCCAGACCAATGGACCTCGTGATTCACATTGATGAGAAATGGTTCCATTTAAGCCAACCAACAGTGAGGTACTTGCTAGCCCCGGATGAACCAGAGCTGTACCGCACATGCAAACACAAGTCCCACATTCCAAAGTTGATGTTTATATGTGCAGTAAGTAGGCCTATATGG
>JAULKM010000008.1:10740501-10759508 GCA_032355605.1 Rubia tinctorum
GGCTGTGCTCTATTTTTTCTTTCTTTTCTTGTTTGTATGTTTAATTGCTTATCCTTGACATATAGCTACCTTATCAGTTGCACTCGCGGAGCCACAGTCTGGAACTCATTTAGATCTGATGTGAGCAAAGTATCAGTAATCATACTGATGTCAAGATGCGAATTCATATTAAAAAAGTTTTTGACGGATGAAAATGATTTAGGTTTGTATCGGGCTGTCCTTCCTTTGTGGCTTTAAATACTTATTCCTGCAATTTTAACTTAAATCGCTTATCTCTCACTTCAAGGTGATCGTCCATTGCCACATGCTCGAGTGGAGGAAGTTATTTTTGTCCTTCAGGAGCTAGCACGTCTTGTGATTCATTCAGATACAGCATCTGCCCTTCCTTTGCGTCAATCCCTAAAGGAAGGGATCTCAGAGGAAGATAGAGGACGCACACACTTGCTGGTTCTGTTCCCCTCCTTTTGTGAGCTTGTCATCTCAAGGTATGTGCCTTTTTTCTGTTAGTAATTTTTCCCTCTTTGGATGTATTTTACCATAACTAGGGGACGGAGTCTTTTACCATCAAGTTCACTGTAGCTGTTAATTAAGAAAGTTGTCATTTCCGACCTGTTCATAAGTAGTGTTGCTGGCTAGGAGTTGCCTGTTTGCCATTGGATCCTTCAACGCAAGATTTAGCTACCACAATCTTACCTCACTGCTTCAGTTTTTTAAATTCAATTTATGGACTTTTCTTTTAAAACCCTCCACAACTTCATTGTCAACATAATGTTTGTTTTGGTGAAACATATTCCCCCCAATAAGCAACTTTGATAACTGTCCACTAACCCTGGACTCTGGAAGTTGATTGTCTAGACTGTGTTCACGTCTTTACTCGAGAGATGAATTTGTGCAGGGAAGCTAGAGTGCCGGAATTGGTGCAAGTATTACTGAGACTTATAGCCTCAGAATTGGGTCTCGATAAGCTCTGTTTAGGAAGTTAATGTATGAATGGCTGCCGGGGCAGTTTACATTTTGAGTTGCCAATTCTCGCTTTGTATATGTGGTATTTTCTCCCCACCACCAATGTCCCATCTTGATGTTGCATCACATAAGTGTTCCAAGATTCAGCAGTGCAAAGTTCACTCCTATTCAACATGATATTGCCGCATGCAATTTTTTTTTATAAAAAATCCTATATTTCAAGTTATATTATTCGATGTTTCATCTCTCTTCAGCTAGTTACTTGCTCGTTATAAATCTCTCTTCAGCTAGTTACTTGCTCGTTATAAATCTCTCTTGAGTTCCCACTGTCTCAGGAGAATATGCAGAGAGAATTCTCCGCTCAATTTTTTTTAGGACCCACACCACCAATAAGAGCATCCCATGTGTTTTGGTTAACAGAAAAAAGAAAAGGATAAGACAGATAATTTTCCCCTCATTTTCATTAATGAGGGCCCTCCCTGCCGTTTTCTATGCTGGGAAAAACCACCACACAAAATTCCAAAAAAATAAAACAGAGCCCTACACTATAAATACAGTCATCCATTCAACATTTAATGCTCTAGAATCTGAAACATCCTATCCTCTAACTTGATCTTCTTTTTGCAAAAAACCCAACCCCAAAAACCCAACCCCAAAATAACCCTCAGGCTGGTATTTGCACAACATCGAGGCGCTCGAGCCCCCGAGGGATGCTGGTTGCTCTCAGTTTTGTTCATCTTTCCATTCCTTACTGGGTTTCTTTTAAGACAAAATTTTGCGCGAGATTGTCTTACGGCGAAAATAAGGATTAATGTGCAATATTATGAAGTATAATTAGATATGAGGTTCTAAATATAATTTAAGAAAATTTGGGAGAGGATTGAGGGATTTAGATGCAAATATCACTTTTTGAGGGGTGCCGTGGGTATGAATAATTGGGAAATTAAGAATTCCGGATTATAAAAATTTCGCAGATCAAGAATCTGAGTAGAAAAATCTTGCGGATCAATTTTACTCCTCATTTTTGCACAATTCACGTCTTTTTATTACCGAACTTGATGTTTTAATCAGTCATTGTGATGTTATACTAAAAGTCTTTTTTTCCTACTAAAATCATGTGTTTAAAGTTAAACCTTTATATTTTAATATAGATATTGTGTTTATATGTCAAAATTTTCACACTTTACTTATTTTTATACCAGTTTGGATACTTTATGATTATAATTTTCAAGTTTTAACTTATATTTTATTTTTGATTGATGTATTAGTTTTCAACATGTCATTTTAAAAATTAGTATTGATGTTTCTTATTTTGGAATATTATATTTTTATTTAATGTATTCTTGACGTTTCAATAATGTGAAATAGTTTTTAATTATATTAAATATTAATGTTTTATTTTTCCAATTTTAATGTCGCGTTTTGATGCATACTTTGATGTTTTAAAATTAATTTTTAATTTTGTTCAATGTATGCCATGATGTTTTAATAGTGTGAATTAGTTTTTAGATTTAAATACCGATGTTTTATTTTTTTCGATATTAGTGTTACATTTTCACCATAAGAAATGTAGCCAACAAGTCGCCGGGAAAAACACAAGTTCCACCCCAGGAAAAGAAGATCTTTGGAATTGTAGGTGAAACCCCAAGACACCTTCAAATCTCCCCCCCGAGAAACCTACGGTGACATCCTGCGGAAAGCTGCAAAGATCTTTGGGAAATCGGTGAAGATCAAAAGCCCTTGAAATCGGCGGAATCGCGCGGGATCGGCAACTCTGAAAATCGATGGCTTCATGAGAGTTTTGGACTTCCGGAGAAGAAAGATGCAGAGTATTTGAATGCTTGCAAAACAGTCTCTGAATTTCATCAAATATTTCAAAACTGAATCCAAATTGAAAGTATTTCTATTTAGACCCCCAAAATTAAAACCTCATATTTTACACATTCCTTATTGTAATATACCACCCGGTCTCATCATGAGACGGTCTCTTTTTAAAAGGGTCGATGCGGAAGAATCTCACGAACGAAGAAAGGCGGCATTTGAGAGAGTTTCTGTTGGAGGACCACAAAAATGGGAAGATCTAGCATTCGAAGAGGTTGGAGGCAGCAACTATGTTCGATTGCAGCATACAGACAGTGAGCACAATCTGGGCCCTTACCCGAGCTCAAACCGACTTTTAGTTCCGATATCGGAACTAGTTTTAAGTATAATTAACCTCGTTTGCAACAAATAGGTCATTTTGTTAAAATCAAAGTTTTGGCATGAAGACCTACGTTGGTTCTTCAATGGGCAATTAATTGGGAAAGGTATGTCTACACAATCACAATTTGATAAAAATATAGATTCTCGTTATTTGTATCCAACAGTTACTTAGAAAGTAAGAAAGTAGATTATGAAATTGCAAAACATAATTTTTGAATTAGATTATAGTATTTATTAATACTTGCATAACTAGTAGTAAAGGATCAATGGATGCAGGTAGAAAGTAGGTTTTGAATCGTAATTAATCTTCAATATATATGTGTGTGTGTGTGCGCGCGCGCGCACCCATAAGCTAGGAGTGATTTGTGTTGAATTTAATGTTTAGGGTTTAGGTATATGAATTGGGTAATGTTTTATGCGAATGGGTAAACTTTGTGGAGATACTTATTATGAAATTGGATTTAGTGTTTAATGTGGTTGAATTATGAATATTGGGGTTTAGGTTATTTAACTAGGATAATGCATGTGTTGATTAATTCATGCCATCTCACTAGGATATACGTTGGTGGTAGTGGATCGCATTGAGCTCATTGGTAATGATCTTAGGAACTCGCCCGGATACCTTCCCTTGGCTGAATCATTTGTTTATTTGGCAATCAAACATGCATCCAAGAATGGCGTGGTGCATGCACGATGTCCATGTAAGGATTGTAGGAATGACGTATATATGGTGAGGAAGAAGTCACGTGAACGTTTTGTCATTTGTGGGTTTCAAAAAAGTTAACACATTTTGGGTGTGGCATAGTGAGGTTGTGAGAGAAGAACATGTTAAAAGAATAGAAGCCTATGATGTAGATGGAAACGATGAATTTCATGAGATGGTGGAGGATGTTGCTAGAGAATTTCACGGGAAACCTGAGGTTCTAGAAGCGTTGCACAATGACAAAAGGACTTCCTTGTATACGGGCTCCAAGCATTCAATATTGAGTGTGACTTTGTGAATGATGAATTTGAAGGCCAAATTTGGGTGGACGGATAAATGTATGACAGAGACACTTGAACAATTTAGAGAATTGTTACCCGAAGGTAATCTAATGCTTCATAGGGCATGGGCTGCAAAAAAAGGTTCTTTGTCCCATGAGTTTGGAGTTGAAAAAAATCCATGCTTGCCCCAACAATCGTATGCTATACCAAGGGAATGAGGATGAGATTCTAGAAAGTTGTCGGGTGTGTGGTGAGTCTCGGTACAAGCTGAAGCGTGGTGAGATTGCCATTGGTGCAGAAGTAGGGTTGACATTGAAGAAAAAGACACCGAAAAAGGTCTTGTGGTATTTACCTATCATTCCACGCTTGAAGAAATTGTTTGCGTGCCTGGAAAATGCCCAAGTTGTTGAGGTGGAAGTCTGAACGAGTTCTAACGGAAAATGATGTGATTCGGCATACGTCAGATGATGAGTGGTGGAAGAATCTTGATGCATTGTACCTAGAGTTTGGAAATGAACCCTGAGACTTGCGGTTAGGCTTATCAACTGATGGGATGAATCATTTTGGTAATATGAGTAGCACACATAGTTCTCAGCCTGTTATGTTAGTGATTTATAATCTTCCTTCATGGTTGGTAATGAAATGGAAGTATGTTTTGTTGTCCATGATAATTTCGGGGCCGAGACAACCAGGAAATGATATTGATTTTTACCTTGCTCCTCTTGTTGATGTTTGTTGGAATTGTTCGAAGATGGTGTCCCGACCTAGGATGGTAGTGTTGGAGAAGAATTTACAATGAAGGCCTTTTTTGCACTATTAATGATTTCCCCGCATATGGAAATTTATCTGAATACTCGGTGAAAAGGACACTTTGCATGTCCTATGTGTGAGAGGGAAACCTCATTCTGTCAGTTGAAGAACGGATGTAAAACAGTTTATCAAAGGCATGTGCATTTTCTCCCCGAGGGTCATCCATAGAGATTGGTGAAGCAGAGGTTCAACAAAGAAATTGAGGAAAGAGGACCTCCAAAACCACTACCCGATCACGATGTTCTTGAACGCGTAAGAAATTTGCCTAGTATTTTTTGGGAAGGAGAAGCAAAAAGTTGCATGTGAAGGAAGTTGGAAAAAAAACTCCATTTTTTCAACTACAATATTGGAAGGAATTGGAAGTCAGACACTGTCTTGACGTAATGCACATTGAGAAGAATGTGATTTTTTTGATTGGGACACTGTTAAATACCCCTAGTAAAACAAAAGATGATTTGAAGGCCCCGACTTGATTTAGTAGAAATGTGTATTAAGAAGAGTTTGGGTCCTTTGACTAGTGACGATTGGTGTTATCTCCCCCTGGCTTGTTATTCAATGCCTGAGTTGGAGAAAAAATATTTTTGTGAGACCTTAAGTGGTGTTACGATGCCCGGTATCTTTGAATGAGTTGAAACTGGTTGGTTTGAAATCTCATGATTGTCACAACCTAATGCAATAATTGAATACCATTGCTATTAGGTCATCAATGCCACCACATATGAGGTTGTGCATAACTAAGCTGTGTTTATTCTTCTAGAGTATTTGTTCTAAAAGCATCAGTGTTGCCAAACTTGACCATTTACAGGCAATGATTGTGGAAGTTTTGTGTCGCATGGAGATGTACTTTCCTCCCTCATTTTTTGACATCATGGTCCGTTTGATTGTTCATTTGGTTTGGGAGATCAAGCTATGCGGTCTCGTATTCTTGAGATGGATGTACCCGTTTGAGCTGTATATGAAAATATTTAAGGATTTTGTGAAGAACCGGTACAGGCCAGATGCCAGTATAATCTAGCGTTATTTGGTGAAGGGGATGATCAAATTTTGTACTGAGTATTTAAAGGGGGTAGATTATGTTAGTGTGCCGCGATGTAGACATAAGGGGAGGCTTGAGGGTCAAGAGGTGAAACAAGGAAAATTATTGAGCCTGACAGCAGAAGATTTAAACGTGGCGCATCTTTATGTTTTGCGGAACCACGATGATGTTGTCCTATATATTGAGATCCACATGAATGAAATAACAGTAGCAAATCCGAATTTCAATGAAGCTCAAGTTCTACAATGACACACTGCAACATTAGCAAATTGGCTTCGAAGTTACATGGAGGTAGGTAGTCATCCCAAAATCGTGAAGTGGTTATTGCGCATGCCTCTAGGTAGAGTTCTCTCATTTGGTGGTATGACATTAACGGCTTCACTTTTTCCACTAAGTCGATGGATAATAAGGGTGTCTCAGAATTGTGGTGTAACCTTTGTTTCAGAGGCCCTTCACGTTGGAGGCTCAATTAACAGCAATCCCATAAATGCCAACAATTGTTATTTTGGGATGATATTAGATATTTGGGAGATTGACTACGTCACCCTTCGTGTCCCTGTATATAAATGCCAATAGGTTGACTTTCGTAGCGGACATCGAACGGAGCCAATGAGATTCACATTGGTTGACCAAAGTAGGATTGGCTGGAGAGATGATCCCTTCATTTTAGCGTCACAAGCTCATTAAGTCTTTTATGTGCAAGATCCCGTTGATCCTATGCAGGAGGTGGCTGTCGAAGGTAAGAGGGCATTTTTCGAGGAGTTTGACGTTGAAGATGTTCTTGGTTTCGGTCAAAATGGTTTGATGGAGATTAATGACGAAGACATTTTGGTCGAAGAGGATGAATCAAGTTTAACTCACAACTTAGGTCACATGGACCATGATGAAGATGCTTGGGTTGTAATCGGGGAAAGGTGAAGAAGAGAAGAATGGCAAAGAAAAAGAAGAAAACAAGGAAGAAATCAAAGTTGAGAAAAGGCTTAGTCTTTGCTTTTTTGTTTGTAAACTATTAGGGTCGATGTAGTTCAGAACTAGGAACTCATTCGGCTGGAATGGTCATTTATTGAATCTGAAGCATTTAGGTGCCTTTCCGCCTCTAACAACATCAACATTATGCGCATTCACAGAGCAATTCAAGAAATTTCTAACAAATCCACTTCTTCAAATTCAAAAATTTATTCGTCCTAAAGTACAAAATTATGAATTTTTCAACATAATATCCATGCTATTAGAATGGTTCTTGTCAACCACTAGGGAACATCACAAAATGTTAAAATTTTAGAAATATTATAAAATAAATCCGATGAATCCTAGACCGAAGAGGCCTTACATGAACGTGATCCCCTTGAAGATTCATATTCACGTTCGAAAACTCGTTGGCGACTCTCTAGCTTCAACACTCGCTCTCTCAATTGCCATATTTCGTTGAGCATCCACTTGTAGCATGTTTTGAATCCCTTTAAGAACTTGGAGTCTGTTTCCTCTACAACATTGAAGAAAAAAAGAAAGGTAGATAATATTTAAAGCGAAAAATGTGTTGTACTAGGTATTATAAATCTGAACCTTCTTCTATCCTTGGCCGTTGGTTATGCTCGGCTTCATCGAGACTCTTGTGGTACCACTTGTGTCCAACTAGAACCCACTTCTTTTTGAGAAAGTATTGTTTGTCAAAATATTTACGAGCTTTCTATTCCCCGTGCGACGCTATACCTTCCACACTCTTCAAGAGTAAAGTTATCGAATTCCCATAGGGGAGAAACTTTATCACCCTCTTCGAACAAGAAACCTTCATCATGTGTTTGAATATAGCCGTGCCCGAATTAACTCTCTTATGCTCCATGATATAATAAAACATCATTAGGGTGCTATATTGTGGTTCCTTGATGTGGCCAGGTATTGGGACAATGCACCTAGCTATCATCTCATACACAATCCTATCATCCGGTGAGAGGAGACCAAGAGAGAAAGACTCCGGCATGCCAAGATCGTCAGAGTTCCTCTAAAAATATCTAACACCATGCTCAAACAGGTCAACATTGGGGGGGGGGGGGTAGGTTTCTAGTGGCCATTTCTCCCTATGACACACATCATCTAAATGGCCATCAATGACAAATGGGTACACATTTTCCGAATCTTTATAAGGGCACTCGATTAATTCATTTATTTTCCAAGGACTTATGTCTATGTCGAACCCGTTCATCCGCGTCCTACAGCCACCACCTTCAATCTCACACAAGTTACTATAGAATTAACACATTTCATCAAAATAGGACGGCTCATTCAAAGTCAAAAGCTTTTCCACATGCTACCCTTCAAATTTTTGTACGTGATAAGCTAATCCAATACTATGATAAATGTTCAAATCAATCACATGCAATCTAGCAATTTACCACCCTCTCTTAAAGCATTATACCTATTTTGTGCGGGAAGGGAAACAAACCTTGCAGTTTCGTACCCCGGGTTGTTTGGTCGAGACCCAACCTTCTGCTTGAGCTCGCACAATTCGATGACGCCATTGCTTTCTAGGTTTTGGCTGGTTATAATTTTTGAATTAAAAGTAGAGAACTTTCGTTCTGGAGCCGGAAAAGAAAATCTAGGGTTCTTGATTTGGGTATTTTGAGTTCTCAATCCTTTTTTATATCATTACTAGTTCCGAGTTCGTAACAAATTCGACAATACAAAACAAAGGGATAATTTTTAGTCCCAAACTCCTAAAATAATCTGGATTATCTAACAAAGAGATGAAAAAAATCATTTTAAGATGAAAGCTACGCGTTTTAAACCCGAGAAGGACCAGAAATGTCAGCCAAGCTCGGAAGAGCAGTTCTGGACTTAGAATATAAATTTCAGCTCATGTGCAAATTTTCCCAGATTTCCTTCCGACATTAGAACCATATCTTGCCTTTTTTTTTAAAAAGAGCCGACGAAAACCCGAGTCCGGAAGTGCGTCCGAAGTAATGGTAATACCTCTTGTTATAGAATATTTTTCAAAGCACAATTGTGGTTCAAAATTGACAAAAGCAGGGATAAAACAAACAACTAACAATGAACCATAATGCAACATTGCATAAATATCTAATTGAATTGTCGTCTTCTCAAATGTTGCCTAATTTCAAATCAAATCCAACACAACTTAATGCCAAATCCATTCAAATCTTGTCTTTTTCAACAACTCATCTAACTCTCTTCATTGTCATCCTCGATGAACATTTCCTCTATTTTGGGGTCCGTCGCATTGCCACGAGGTCTGCCCTCCTCCTCCTCATCTTCATTCTCAATTTCTGCATCTCCATCTTCATCATCTTCTTCTTCGGAGAAAATGGGTTTGAAATTAGGCATGTTCTCTTCATATCCCCGGTCAATACAGAGATCTAATGAAGCAATGAACTTGGCGCGTTTAGCTTCCGCAGCTTCCACCTCCGTGTTCAAGGCACTAATGTTCGAATGAAGACATGCCACGTACCTCCTAATTGTGGACTTCAATGAACTAGGGTGACCTACAAGGTACACATGTACACACATATTATATACTGCACATTAATTTAACTCACGGAAAGAAGACACCTCGCCCCTCTGCATTGTAGTAGCTCTCGCTCTCTTTGCGGCTTTGCATGCGACTCCAGGAATAGTGTGATATTCATACTTGTTGTTTAACCCCAACACTAGATGTTTGTTCTCACCCCCCCCCCTATCATAGTATTCTACACGTAATGGTTTATCAACCGGCGTAGCCCCCTATTTCTAAACCATTGTCGTGATCAATCCACCATACGACAAATATTTCTTTTTTCCGTCCGCAGCTTTTAACATGTAATTAACAAGGGTGTACTCCAGGTTTATTTTAATTCCTTCCATTAATAGAACAACATCAAATTTCCTATTGTTAGCTCAGATGCATGCTCGCCTGAGGGAAGTACATTCATATAAATCCACTCATATACTAACTATTGGTCGATAGTTTAAATCCCCACATTATATTTATCAGCATGTCCCGGGGTAGTACCCTCCCTATGAAAATACTTCCTACCCATTTCTACTGGATAAAGAGGAGTATACACCGCAACAGCAGGCCAACTCTGTTGGTGGAAAATTTCTAAGGGTTCGTGAACATCCTCGGGTACACAAATAGAGGGTTTTGTATAGTTGCAACATAGGAATTCATTGATCGTAAGTTTTGTAATGCGTATTGATACCCCGTTCACCTTAGTTAGATCATGATTGTTGCAACTCTTTCCTAGGTTAGCATAAAATTGGAGCACTTCATCATAATATACGGGTTTATCTAATTTCAACATTTTGTCGAATTGGGAGCTCTCAAAATAATCCAACAAATACCCTAAACACAATTCTGCAATTTCCGAGCTATGAATCACCTTAGGATTAAAACATTTACGTTGGTGGAAATTGACATACCTCTGTTTGGTGGAACCATTGAAGAACTTCGTAGATACACCCATCTCAACAAAGGGTTGATGGCTCCTAGCCGAAGCCGCTCCCCTCGACTTACCCCCACGACATCTAGCCATCTTAGATCAAAACCTAAATTTGGTGTGTTGTATTTTGATTATATTAGTTCGTACCTTAGGGTTTAGAGATTGGAGCTTTTCTGATTGAAGTCAAATTTTTTTATACTTCACATAACTTCTGAACTCGAAATTGTGTCTGGCTTTACTTGTGATTCCAGGAAGAACGACCGACTCGAAAGTTATTCTTCGACCAGTTCCGAACTCGAAACACAATTGATGGGCCAATAGTTGAACAAAGCATTAAAGGCGTTTTCAAAACACCTTTAATGCCATTTTTAGTCACGAATTCCTTCTATATTTTCACCCAAAACTTTTTCCTCCCCTCCCTTCTTCAATTCCACATCACTTCTCTTCTCATCTATAATTTCTGAAATCTTATAGTATAAAACCCTAGTTCATTCCCTCTATAATTCCCAATTCTGTAAATTACCTACCTAGTGGGGAGATTTGGGGGGCTAGAGTTTTTCCCATAAGGATAGGTTTGGGGGTTATATTAAGTGGAAATGTCTTTCATATGATGTGAAGGTAACTTGTTTTTTACTACGAATGTCGTTGAAAATCTTTCCTACTTTCACATTCAATGAGGATGAATCTTAGAAAATATTTAGTTTTTCATTTTTTATATGATGATGATATTTACTTTGGAGGTTATTCATTTTCCAATTTCATTATGTAAATTCCTTGAATGATTGTAGTGCTAAGGTTTGAAAGTAGATTACTATTTTTTAATCTTTTAAAATTATACTAGATGCCCCTTTTGCTTAATTGAGATTTATTTGGTAGGTAGTATGTCCCGGAAAAGAGCTTGTAAAGAACTAGCACATTCCCGTGATGGAGATACCGAGACAATGGCCAATGAGGGTGATGACAGAGAGGAGTCAAAAGGGGTTATAGTAGCTAAAACTCATTGTAGGACATTATAACGGAGAATGGCTAGGAGTGAGTTGACTTTGTTGGTTTTTGACAAGTTTGATAAATGTTTGTTGGAGGAACATGCAAAGTGGTCTAGTTGGGTGGGGAAGGTTGGTAGGACGCGGGTAGACATAAAATACGATAATTTGCACGAGGTGTCTAATGAATATAAAGATGTCCAATGGTTGGAGTGAAAGGTTCTACTATTGAAATTCATATTATTACAAGAAAACACCCCTTCATTATACAATAGTATTAACTCTTACCTTTTCACATCACGAACCATGGAATTCGTTGTAGAGGCCATTTGAGATTGATGCTCCCGACTTAGAAGATTTGAAGAGGAAAGCTATGTATATGTTATCAAAGATTTAGAGAGAGCACAAACACTCATTATCTAGAGATTACATATTCTCTAATAGGAGAGGAGATCGGCCATGGTTAATTTACACCCACATTCTACCCGAAAGTTGGGAGATACACAAAAGAAGGGTTTTGGAGAATAAACGGAACGTTAGTCCACATTTCTTGTCCTTTTTTGTGTGTATATAGATAACAGTGTCTTTAATAGTGACTAGGTTATTACATCCTAACGTAGGGTAAAAGGGACGATAAGCGACAAATTTCCAAATTGAATAAAACTCCCCATTATAAAAGTCGTGGGGGCTATGCTTTGAAGGCACTCCAAATAGTGAATGAACGTTTTGAAAATGATGTCAAACTAGCAATTGAGGAGGGGGGGATGACCAAAAATGAGGCAAGGTAGATGGTCACGCCAATCAATGTTGATGAAATTGATAGGTGTGATCTATTCCTAAAGAGCCGGCAAAATAAAATGGTGTGTTAGATAAAGAACAGGTAATCAAAATTGCGGAAAAGTGGTAAGCCCCCATTTCTTAGGTATTTAATAAAGTATATATAGCTTTTTTTTCATGAATACATGAATACATTTTTGTAGGCTAAGTTGAAACAGGATCAATTGAAAGGCCAATTTATTCCAACGGGTAAGACCGACATCCTCACCGAAGCAACCTGTAAATTAGATCAACCAGGACGTGCTAGAGGGGTTATGCCTCCTTATCACAAAAATATGTGCTTAGAATTGGTAGGTCTTATAATAGAGCAAAACCTACGAGGGTGCACGTAATGCAAAAATAGGCTCTGATTCGAGACAAGCGCATAGAGCAACAAGATCTTTTGATTAAGTGGCTAATCCAACACATAGGTCTTTAGATTCCTGAGAATTTAGATGACTAACCCCAAGTTGGACACCCCCGTCCAGAGGGTTGTACCACTCACCTGGGGAGGTAGAGGTTAACCACGTTCCTAAACTCCTAACACCAACAAATGATGATAAAAACCTTGACAAATCGATCGTTTTGACACCTAAAAAGGTACATACACACACACACACACACACACATATATATATATATATATATATATTCCCATCTCTCGATTCTTACCATATTGTCAAAACTTTCATTTTAAAGTTATCTTTTTAAATTATATATAAATCAAATTTGTGCGAGCTGTACATGGATCAAGGCATGGAAGGTAGGCCTCTCAATGTTGCCAATGGAATTTTCCATGCATCAATGCGACATCGTCACTCGGTACTAATTGCAGATGGTATTTATCAATTTTCATTAGAAAATGTGTTGGTCCCCACCACCATGTTGCCAATGCCCGACGACGAGTACAAACATGTGGGACCCGCCTGAGGAAATTTTCTCCTTATGGATTCATCGCCTAATATATGCGGATTCTTTGAAGAGAATCAAACCGGTGGTTCAAACGCTGAAAAAGATTAGAGCTCCCGTGACTAGGGCGCAGGTGATTAAGGATGCACCTCAATTTTTTTGGGTTATGTATGATAGGATTGTCGGGCACCGTCGTAACTCAATGTGCTTATTCTCCGCAAATGAGTGCACATTCGGTAGAAAGAAATCATCGCCTCGTGAATGGACTTTGAGGACCTATGGAAGTGTGAGCAAGTCAACCAAACGATAATGTCCCTCTACCTATTGTGAGTAATAACAAAAACCAATCACAATTTTTAATTTAACACGCATAACTATTGTATACAATTAATGCTCTGGATTTTTACTTTTAAGGTACATGTACTACGTTGCAAATCATTCGGGAAAGAGTTGGGTTCGATATTTGTGCCCAGTGATGACCTAAGAAATTGGTTTTACAATCCAAGAAATGACCGACTACATTCGCAATACTATTAAATGGAAAGATAAAAATTGTTCTTTGCACCATACATTGAGCGGTGAGGGATACAAATAATTTAAATTAAATAACTTTTTTTATCATTTGTTTCTTAATTTATATCTCTTTCAGGGAGCATTGGAGATTAATTTTGATTGTCCCGAATAAGAAGCAGGGTTTTTGGATGGATCTACTGCACTTCCAACCATCAGAGTCGTTCGTCAAAGATTCAAGTGATAGAGTTTTTGAGATTATCGAGATTAAGGTGTGATTTTCTCACCAAATTGACCTTTACTTTTACTCACCATTCATATTAAACTATATTTGATTATATTTAATTAGTATAAGAAACAAGCAAAAACTTGGGAGTGCGGCTACTACGTAATGCTATGCGCTACCGAGAGCATTCAACAAGTGCGAGTTGATTTCCTTGAGATAAAAAAGTAAGTTTTGAGTTGGTAATGTTGTGCCTTTCGCATTTATTTGTCATTCTATGTCAAAATTGACGTATTCTCATACTCACAGATCTTTAAGGTCAACCACAGGTCGTATGCGCAAGATGATATCAACAGTGCACGAAATTTTTTGGTAAGGTATTTGGTCAACCCCCGATCGTTATCTTTCGGAAATCCAACCGTGGTAAAGATTTGTGTAGGAAAAAGTGTCTACTGTAGTTACATGAAATGTGTGGGAATAGAATTTGATAAAATTAGATTCCTATTTATAGATTGTTGCTTTGTTAGCATAGTCTATAGATTTTTGCTAGTTAGGATGATCATTAATTAATGTTTTTTTTGGAAGATGTTGGGAAAGATGTATTGCACACTAGGGATTAATGCTTCGTAAGCGTAGACTGAAGATTGTTGTAAATATTGGAGTTGTAATATAAGGCTTTTCTAAGGCCGGGTTAACTATGTAAAAATTGGCATCTTTGACCACTTTTCCCGACGTCATTCCGAGTGCAAAACTGTGTCCTAGCCCATGATTATGAAAATCACAAACTGCCAAAATTATTTTCCAATATCAGAACCAAGGCTCCGAATCAAGGGCCGAATAAGGAACTAAATATTCAATAAAAATCTTTTCACGCATCCAAATCCAGTAGTGGGACGGATTGAACACCTAATTTAGGAACCCATTGCAAAGCCCAAAAATAAGATACGTGTCCAGAATGTGGCCAAGTTCTGAAACTGGAACTCGCAACACAATAGCCAACGGTATGCGATGTGTTACGAACTCGGAACTCATCTTCCGAGTTTGAAACGGTTAGAAGTTGGTTACACCCGTGACATCAAAGACAGAAGAAAACCGCCTTCTTGGAGATCATTGTGCAGTCGGTTATAGGAACCGACTTCTATCGATGATGAACAAAGTTAGGACCAAGGTGACTTCTCTGGTCCGATATAACCGCCTTTAATAAGAAATTCCCCACTAATGTAAATATAGGGAAGAGTAGTGTTCAACGAGCAGTGGCATCAAAGATAATAAAAAGTCATACAAAAAGCATCAAACTAGCTCTCGGCGAACACAACAAGGTATCACATATTATTTTCTATTTAACAAAGCTAGATGCAGACCTTAGATCCAGACTAATGGACCACGTGATTCACATTGAAGAGAAATGGTTCCATTTAAGCCAACCAAAAGTGAGGTACTTGCTTGCCCCGGATGAACCAGAGCCATACCGCACATGCAAACACAAGTCCCACATTCCAAAGTTAATGTTTATATGTGCCACAAGTAGGCCTATATGGTGGGGAAGATAGTCAATTTTTATTTGATGGGAAATTAGTAATATTTCCATTTGTCCAAAATCAGATTGCAATTAATAACAGCAAGAATAGACCAACAAGAATAGTAGAGCAAGTTCAAGTACCAAAGATCACAAGAGATGTGACAAGAGCTAAAATCATCAAGGAAGTTATCCTCACAATCAAAACAAGGTGGCCAACACATATTTTGGGCAAGTTCATCCACATTCAAATAGATAATGCAAAGCCACATATATACAACCATGATCCAGATTTCAGGGCAGTGGCAAAAAGTAATGGTTTTACAATCAACCTAGTCAGCTAACCAGCAACTTCGCCCGACTGTTAAATCCTTGACTTAGAGTTTTTCAATTCCATTCAAAGCTTACAGTAAGAACATGCATCATCTAATGTGGTGGAACTAATGACAGTAGTGCAATCAACATACGACGGGGAACGTGCAACAACTTTGAACAAGGTGTTCATTACATTGATAGAAATACTAAAAGCACATGGGCAAATAGGTATAATATGCCTCACATGAACAAGGATAGGCACATAAAAGAAGAGACTCTGCCAAGATCACTACAAGTATGTGAAGAGGTTGTAAGGGGCAACATTGAGCATCTAATAAATAAAAGGGCAATAGATGAAACCATCATTCCATTGATGCATGCCCTAGTATATCAACCATGAATGCACAAGTGTAAACAATTTGGGGGTTGGTGGAATGGCAGATTGTGTAAGCTAAGAACATCCCACTTTTGGTGTGAATGCACAAGTGTTAACATTTTGGGGATTGGTGAAATGGAAGATTTTTTAAGCTAAGAAAATTCCACTTTTGGTGTGAATGCACAAGTGTTAACATTTTGGGGTTTGGTTAAATGGAAAATTTTGTAAGCCAAGAACATCCCACTTTTGGCGTGAATGCACAAGTGTAAACATTTTGGGGGTTGGTGAAATGGCAGATTTTGTAAGCCAATAACATCCCACTTTTGGTGTGAATGAGATGTTCCAAACTCAGCCTTGGTTAAATGTACATTTCAGTAATGACATTAACCCTTTTTTAGTCGTTTCATTTTTAAAAAAAAAATTGTGCACCCATGTGTATGGGTAGATGCAATCATACTAAAGTATACAACCATAGAATCAACACATAGATGCAGTACACAACAAACCACAGTGGCAGGAGACAACAACATGATGCCCATATGGGTGGGAAGACTAAAAAAAATTATTTTTTGCTTTAGTTGTTCGTAATTTAAACATGCTTCATGCAGTAATAGCACCAGGTGAACCATAAAAAATAAATGAGGGGAAAAACTCAGGGAAGGCTCACAATTTGGCAGCAAAACTAAGTAAATCATCATAATCAGACCAGCAAAAGCCAATGAATCCTCCCCATCAAACCACCAAAAGCAAATGAAGCTTCACAATCAACCAAGCAAAACTTAGCAAACTACAACAAAGCATAAGCACAGATTTCATCGAGCCTCTGAAGGGTTCAGATACTCTCACACACAAATGGAGGGAAGATGCATTGTAAAATTAGGCAAGACACTATAAAACAGAAAATAAGCACATATATCATCGAGCCCCTGCATGAAGCAAGAGCTCTCACAAATAACACATAAAGGGCACCAACAGGCCAGATGCTTCAAAAAAAAGTCAGGAATAATATCACCTAATTTGAAACCATCAATTTGTCTTCAGTACTTGAAATCGAATTAGGGAAGAAGCATTAGGGCTTTTTTTTACCCTTTTTTGGTCGTTTCATTTTGCATCACCATCATTTTCTATGAAAGCATCATTGAAGGACTACATTCTCAAACAAAAATTAAACCACCGTTAGCAATAAATTAAGCCAAATAAGCAACTGTAAATCGTAAATCATATAAATCGTAAATCATATAAATCCTAACTCATAGAATTAGAACTTATCTTTTTTCAGCCGCGGTGATAAAAACTAGAGCGGGTCTTTTTTTTCCGTTGCTTCGCATCTCGATCCTCCCTCATCCATGGAAACAAAAGACAAAGCATAGTGTTGCTTCCATGAGAGGTGTCCACTAGGTTGCTAGGAGAACCAGGATCCTAGGAGAATTGTGTCACCTCGGTGATTGGCCTCAAAGGAGCATCATCGGCGACTCTGCGGTTAGGTTTTAGGGCTTCCACACCCAAAAACGTGGTCTTCCTCGCGATTTAGAGGAAGAACATCAACATGCAAGTCATCGGCCGGTGGTTTGACTTAAAACTCTTAAAACTCACCAGCTATGGCACAAGATTCCACCGGATCTGGGACATGAGATCATTTACAGGGGTCAAGGACCGTCGCTTCCATTAGGGTGGCGTCAGCCCTCCGGATGGCATCCGCCTTTGTCTCAGGAACATATTCTGACAGACTGTGGCACGATTGACTAGAGGAATGAGAGGGAAATGGCATATAAAGCGAGAAATAGATACTGGGGATGATAGATCGAAGGTAACAAGGACCAATCAAAGAGAAAATTGAGAGAGATAAGCATATCTAAGAACTAAGGTGTGGAGGGGGGAGAGGAGTGTATGAGAGGAGTGGAGAAAATATGAATGAGTTGAATGTGAGCGTTAGAAAGCTTTCACATCATGTGAAGTGTGCAAAACATTCCGGTGCCCAAGAATCATTGGAGAAGGGATAAGGACGAGTTTAATTTTTGAATGTGAAACGGTTGGGGTTGGTTTCAGATTTAATGAGTTCAAAGTTTTGAGTTTTGGATTAAGTGGGTTAGGATGTTAGTTTATTGGGTTAAGTGGGTATAGTTTGGGCTGATTTTGGTGTTAGTTTAGTTGGCTTTGTGTAAAAAGTAAAAAATGGGTAGGGTTAGTTTGGATATTTCAGGGCTTATTTTTTACCAAATATGGTAATTTAAAAAAGTGTGCATATTTTCTTGGAACATCCAAAAAAAGAAAGTGTACAAATTCATTTGGGACGGAGGGAGTACAAAACTTCATCTTTTCGACTAAATAAATAACAATATGAACATATTCTAGAAAATAATCTTGTACAAAATTGAACACTGTTAGAAACTCTAGCAGTACATGTAATTAAAAAATCGAAATTAAATATCTCCTGATGGTGGGAGTTTGGTGGACCCTTACATATTTATTAATATTAAAAAAATACAAATAAAGAGGTGAATTAATACCTCATCTAGATAAGAAAAGATCAAAGGATTGTTCTAATACATAGTACTATCAGTTCTATTAGGCCCTTATCTTCATAAAAATGTGGAAATAATTTACAAAAATATTTACAAGAATACTCTATCTCATTACAAGAGCCTAACATACAAAAATGATCGTTCATCCATCTTAACTTTCACTTTGTTTTCAAAAAAAAAATCACTTTGATGTCCTTTGGTAAACCTGAAAATTATAGATTGAGTCTGTTGATAGGTGGTCTGTCCATAAACTTATAGACAGACAACTTATTTTTTACCTTATACACTGCATTTGTTAAATTACATACTAAATTTAGAATTTTTAAAAATATTTTTTTACATTATATATTTTTATATTTTCACATTCAAATACATATTATTACTTGTTTTAACTTTTAAAATACAATAT
>JAULKM010000008.1:10802262-10815992 GCA_032355605.1 Rubia tinctorum
TCGTCCTCTGTTCCGTACTATGCCCCCTCACCATTTGGATTTGGCGGCGGCGGTGTTTATGTTGGGCCTGCGGTGGGATTTGGTTCCAGCTTTTTCCTGATCTTTGTGGGCTTTGCGGCCTTTTTGCTGGTCTCCGGCTTCTTATCGGACAGGTCCGACGGTAGCGTGCTCACTGCTACTGAGCGGACTACTGTTATTAAGCTGCAGGTACAGTTTGGTTATTTTCTGAGCTTTATTGTTTTTCTTTGAAATGTGTGTTTTATGTTTATACTTTAGAAATATATGTAGATGGTAATGTCCCACATTGGATGATTGTGGATGTAATGTCCGCTAAATCAATTCTTAGGCAACTTTACTCAATCACCATTTATTTTTTGAGATATCTTAGGATGTGGTTATTAAAAACACACTTCCTCTGTCCAGGACTAACAATGTCCCGTGTCACTATTTATGATCTTAAATTATATTTTTCTTTTAATGATTTTGAGTTAGTTTACTGATGGTAACGATTAGAATACCGTAAAAATGACACTGGACATTCTTAGTGGGAAGGACAGGCTATGAATGTTACCTCAGATAGTTTCGTTTTCTTATGATTAGCATCTTTTAATATGCAATAAAGTAAAAAGGTCCCTCATAAATTCTTCTGGTGGCAAAATTTTCAAACTGATGCCCTTTTCATTAGATTTGGGAATTCAGAAGTAGTTCCTGTTGAGCTCAATAATTGTTTGAGTACATAAGTTTTCTCTTTTAGTATAGCTAGTACATACTTTCAGTTCTTTGACTAAAGCATGGAGTGACATATCATATTTTCTCTTTTGCAGGTTGGCTTGTTGGGCTTAGGGAGATCACTTCAGAGGGATCTTGATCGAATTGCAGAAACTGCAGATACATCCACGCCCCAGGGTTTAAGCTACGTATTGACTGGTAACAACATTTGAGCCTCTTATTGCCGTGATAGTGTGCTATCAACTTTGGTGCCTGTGCAGTGAACAAGACATTGATTACAGTTGTAGGTTATAGGTGTGCCAGTAGGTTATGTCTTGGATGATACTTGAGATAAGTTAAATCGAAACTGTTATGCTTATGGATGACCGAGGATGAAAATACTAGCAATTGTATATTTTAACATAAAAAATAAAAGCAGCTAAGAAGAGAATGTTAAGATGAATAAAGAGTGAATGCATTAGATATAAGCAGGGCCAGTCCTACTAGGTGAGGAAAAGAGACAAGCAAGCTTAAGGTGTTCTTGATCTGGCATATACCTAGGAGTCCTGTAGATTCATCAATGCAAGACATGCATATTGTGAGTTATTAAATCAGATTAGAAGGCCAGGGGAAAACTTAAATATAAACTGAAAGAAGTTATTGAAAAATGATATGCAATGTCAAAATTTATTCATCTTGATGAAACACAATGGAGCCTGGGATATGACTCATGTAGCTGATGTAACACGAGTAATTTTTGGGGTAGATTTTGTTTTAGTTACAGAACAGGTAAATGTAACGAGTTGTAGAACTTCTATTATTTACATGTTACATCCAGGCTTCTAGAGATCTCCTACTTACATGTCCAAACCATTAGTTGAATACCTTCAAAGTTTTGGAATGAAACTCTAGAGGACGGCAATCGTTATGCTATGTCAAGGTTTAGTTGTTTAACTTCTAAGAGCTATGATTCGAGTACGTTATTATCATATTTCACCGTTTTCTTGCAGAGACCACGTTAGCTTTGCTTCGACATCCCGATTTTTGCATCTCTGCCTATTCATCTGTAAGTAAGATATGTTCTATGGTTTCAAAACTGGGCAGTTTATAATTTGTCCTGAATCTTTTGTAGCTACTATATAGTCAGTTGCTATTCTGAACCATGGGATTCAGAGATTTATGTCAGCCTTTTGACTCTAAATGCACTTTTATCTTGGTTTTCACCGGTTGTAGATATCTTGACTTCCCCTCAATCCCTTCCCCCCTCCCCACCCCTCACTGGTTTTTCAAACTATAGCACTTTTTCTGCCATAAACGTTGAAATTCTCTTTCATGTACAAAATTATATCTACATGATCACTAGTTGTCCCTTGTGAGGACAGCGGATTGTTGGTAATTGTGTACGTACAAGCATAGGCACTAACAGGTGTAACTAAATGCAAATTTAGACTGGTCAATGTCATGTATTACAATGCGCTTTGTTAATCCTGGGATTGCGCCAGTGGTATGAGTTATGGCCGGTTGATAGTAGGCTTGCCTGTTTTGTTATATTGGCAGTGATGGGTGAATGTGAAGATGTAACGTTTTCAGTGTAGCATGATTCTTACAATGCAAAGAAATGTAGGGATCATGTGCATAAGGTTGAGAATGACAAGGGGTTCAATCATTTAGGTTTAAATATCAAAGCCTGCTCAAAATTGAGATGCAAGAGAATGAAACTTAACCAACCTTGTGTTTGACTTAAAGGAGTCATGATAAAGTCTACGATAGCCATACGTTACAAAACATGTTCCTTCTGTCTCATTTCAAGTTGCAATTTAACTATTTATTTATTCAAAACTTCCTAGTTCTGACCCTAATGTTGAATTCGTATATAAGTATAAATACTATTGTGTGATGCCTTGTTAGCTTCGTTATAATATACTATATTTTCAAAATATCAAATTTTCACAAGTTTAATTATTCTTAATAAAAGATATTAAGGATCAAACATTTTTTAAGTCAACTGGTGAAAGTCATAGTTTGCAGTTTGAAATGAGTCAGAGGGAATAGTTTTTTCTCTTTGTGAAATTGCACTAGCCAGTGGTGATCTTAGGACGTAAGAATTTATTAACTATACCCAATCACATCATTTGATGCAATTCCTGCTTCATTTTCGTAGGCACTTGTATTTGAATCCTGTGTTTTTATGTCTATTTATTGGATTCGCAAGTCTTACATTTCCTGATGTATTGCAGACTGATGTAAAGAAAAGCATTGACGTTGGGGAAAACCGATTCAATCAACTTTCTATCGAGGAACGTGGTAAGTTTGATGAAGAGACACTTGTCAATGTCAACAGCATAAAGAAGCGAAGTTCGACTAGCCAGAGAGCCAGTGGCTTTAGTAATGAGTACATCGTGGTAAGTATAGCTCGTAGCAAGATGAGCCTTTTATATGGGTGCTGATGGATACAAGTGGTTTCTTTAAAATCGCGTTTCATAGCGTCTAACCTATATATAATGAGGATCGAATTTCTTCATCCAATTCTTGATAGTGGGTGTTTTGTTACTCTTTACATGTTAGTGCTGTTTGCATATTACATATCAACTGCATATTTTTTTTTTGGGATTTACAAGCAACTACATGGGTGGGCATGGAGCTCTGAGGCTTTCTGAGCAAGTGCGAGTGAGCCGAGTTCTACTGGCTTACCAATTTAAGTAGAAACAGTGGGATAGTTGGTGCTGAGTATTTGACTTGCATATAGCCATTTCTATCATGTTGGATCTCTGAAAGATTTCTTTTCTTGGTGAATATCGTCATTGCATGTCAATGCGGGTCTGTAGTCATAAACATTAGCTATGCTCTATAGGCCTGCACTTATTTGGTTCCCTTAGCTTGATTGTAAGTCTCATCTTTTCCAACTAAATGCTCTTGTGCTCAGAGTTGTTAAAGACCATTATGAAAGAGCATTTTGTGTTCACCATTGATTAGATTTATATCCAACATTAATGTGTTCCTGAGCCACCTAACACAACCAAGTTATCATTCAGATCCATGCTATTTCACCACCCTTTGTCGAATCCACTTAATAAGTAACTACATGCTCTTTGTTGTCATATGAGAGAAGATATTGTTAATATAGCATGTTCATAGATTCAATAAACCTGGATTGATAACTACTCTCCATTCCACAAAAAGAATCCAGTGAAAAGATTACCTTCTTTCTTTTCCCCCTTCTCTTCCGGGGTGAATTTACAATTCCATTAAGATCTCTTTGCAATTAATATTAGAGTTTGCTTTTGTAGCTCACCAAACATTGTTGATGTCAATATCCATTTTCTCGATAGGTTACAATATTGGTGGCCGCTGAAGGGGTACATAAGCTGCCTACAATAAACAGTAGCTTAGACTTGAAGGAAGCGTTGCAAAAGCTTGGATCCATTCCTTCTAGTAAAACTCTGGTATGGAAGTGATGAGTTATCTCTATGTTGTGTCCTGTACTTTCCGTTTTCTTCCCCATGTCCGAACTTTGTAATGCTCATGCAGGCAGTTGAGGTTTTATGGACTCCTCAGAATGAAGATGATGCGTTATCAGAGCGGGAGTTACTCAAAGATTACCCTTTGTTGCGCCCTCTATAGCCATCAGAGACTCCCCGGACTTCAGTTTTCGAAGAATCTTTAAGCTGGAGAGGACCCTTATATGAAAACTTTGTGTATTTAGTGGTACTGCCTGAAAACATCATCTATATCGACCACCGCAAATATTGTACATAAATAGCAGGTACATTTAGTTGCATGCCGTTCTCACAATTTTGCCAATAACATATAATTTTATTTGTTTCGGCTATGTAATGCTCACAAATGAATTGTTATTGAGAAGTTGGCCAAGTAATATGTCAAAACACGATTAAGATATTGCAGGACAACTTCACATATTCTCATAAATCTCTTCTTCTCATCCGCTATCTGTGAGCCCTTACCTGTGTTAAAAATGCATATTGAATAGCCAATCAATAGTTGAACATTCTTCTGTACTGAACTTTAGTTTTCAAATCATTTGATCTTCATAATCAGGAAAAATGAGATGCTTCTGTTCCAGAATTTAGACTGTTTGGGCTGAGATTGTCTCTGAGAATTTTAATGCAAGATGGTTGGTAAGCCAGGAATTCAGCCACATTAATTTTTGGAAAAGGGATTTCAGATTCAGTATCCCATTGGTTTACGATACGTTCTAATCTAGTACAGCTAGCCTCCCAAAAAGAATCCGACCTTTCCTATTTTAATTTGAGAGTTATATATTGCTATATGTTGGACTGCCAGAATCTTCTTCCAATTTTTTTTTTGATTTCTTATGGTGATCTAGTATGAACCACATGGTTTTTACCACATGGATTTACCCTGTTGAAATTTCCACCAAAACTTTATTGCAATACTTTGACTCATTGTGTGAAGATTTTTGAAACCTAAGCCATTTCCTCCACTGGATAGCAAAGTTTCTTGTAGATCTCCAAACTCTCTTAGTTTGGGATTCAGTTGTGTTCACAGAAGCTTGGCCATTATTTTATGGATCTGCTCAATTGTGAATTTGGTAGGCCTAGAGACTCTGATTAAATGAAGTGGAATGGTGGACAAAACATGTTTGATTAGGACTACTCCGCCAGCAGGGGGAGTGGAATCCGTTTTGCTAAGTCTGAATTCTTAATTTTATAGAACTGAGAATGCTCACGAAGTAATAATTCTTGTCCCTTCCAGTATAAATTGGGCATCTTGAGTACTTGAAAGGAAGTGAACCTGCTAACGTTTGAGTTTCAGCTTTCAGATTAGTGAATTTTGAAATAAAGAAAGAAGATTTTTCAAACTTAAATTTTTGGCCAGAGGCCATTTTAAAAGATTTCAGAAAGCTGAGAATTTTTTTGATCCCTGCATTTGCATATTTCATTTTAACTTGACTTTTAGTTTTATGCAAGTCATCTTCCATGTTTAGCAATTGATCCTCATAGGATTGTACTGCATCAAAAACATATCCAAACACTATCTGGTTCTAGAATTTTAGAGATGCAAGTTTTTTAGTTTAAAAGTAGATCTCTTCATTCTTGACACATTTGACACATTTTTTTTGTGATATATGTACTTGAGTAAGTGCCAATATAACTCTCAAATAATTTTTAGTACAAAAATAAACCTAACTAGTAGATGAAAGTGCCAATATAACCCTAAGACACCATATCCGGCATTGACCGGCGTTGATCACACATAAAATGCCCCTTGGCTTAAACCTTAAAAGTGTTACGATAGATTTACCCTTGTGCCGACCTACATCTCCATCGGCCACCACGAGAACCCCCTCCACCGGCTGCCACCACTAACCCCTCCACCCTGCCACCCCCTCCATTCGTCCACTACCCTTAGTTGCGCTGCCTTGTTTACTCATTTCTTACTACACCCCAAAGTTGTCGGATCCCCTAGCCCAACCCTCTTCATTCTCGCTCCCGCCCTTACCAGCCTAGCCCTCGCCACTCCCGCAATCCCCGCCCCAGCCACTCTCACCCCCGCCAGCCCCGACCTACCCACCGCCCACTACCGCTGCCGCCGTTGCTCAACTTTGCCACCTCAATCAACCTCATCCCAAAAGTCTCTGTTGATGTCATTCGATAAGAATGAGGTGTCGAGCTCCACTCAACCCGTGTCGAGCCTAACCCTAGCCCGACCATGCTAAGCCAAGCCTTAGCGGTGCCGCCTTTGATATTGAGCCCAACCCTAGTGCCCTTGATGTCACCGTGTCAAGCCAAACCCTAGCACTGATGCCATCGCAAATCCTTCCCATCTAAGCCTACCGATGGCGGAGTGAGGCAATGGGGAAACATGAATAAAAGGCCTCGACGGATGTGGAAGAAAAGGCAGCGAGGGAAAAGAAGAAGAAAGAGTGGGATTTTGGGGGTAAAATTTTAATACTTTAAAAAATATTTTAATTTTTTTCCAGAGGGTTAAATCGTCTTTCCAATCAATTCCGGCCTTAAACTGACGGAATAGGTAAAATTGTACTTACATCAACTATCAAGGGTTATATTTACCGTTTGAATCATCAGAAGGCTATATTGAAACTTATGTCGACCAGGCAGGGTTATAAAAGCACTTTTTTTTGTGTTTTGTTGGTGGTTAGTTAAGAAATTAGATGTTTTACCAAATAGGGGATTATAATCAACTTGTGTGGTTCTTCACCCTAATTTTCCTAATTTATAAGAATTTATTTACCTAGTTTTTTTCCTCTATGACTGACTCAGTTTTAGAAAGTTTTGAGTGCTTAGCAGAGATATAATCTCGGAGAAAGCCACTAGCAAGGATGATAGTAGATTGAAGGCCATTTGTGAGGATTTTAATAGATTGAAGGTCATTTGTGAAGATTGTAGTTTATTGTAGGTGTTTAAGGTTTTATAATTTTATTTTGATAAGGCTCAAACGACTGAGTAAGTATCACTATAACAATAACTTCTATCCATGACGAAACCTACATTTCAACACATGGTTTATTTAATTATGTATTCACACACTACTATGACCATTTTGGTGTCAGGTTCCCCTTCAATAGACATTAACCATACAATTATGTAAAATTTTGAAATATGAAATCCTAATAACAAATAAAGGATGAGTTTTCATGTTATTCAAATTAATTATACAGCAATAGGGAAGTTTCTACACTCTACCTATTAGTAGAATAACATGAAACTATTAATTTACTTACCACACAACAATTATGATGTGCATATAATCTTCAAACCCCCAATGATTGATTTGACCCTCTACAATATAGCACAAATTAGTGCTCAATCTTATTTCTCTATACTACCATCAAATTGACGATCATAACAAACAAAAAGAAGTCAACAACAAGTCAAATATGGTTAAATATAGTTTCATCCGATGTCGGTAGGTGTCTATTGCAGTTTTATGTCACTCGATATCGGGTGAACCTTCAACTAACATCGGTTGAGGGAAACTTTTAACTTCAGTTATTTTTTTTTTCAAACCACAAACCAAAATCTAAAGACATCTCTTAATTTCGACTTTTTAAAAACCTGAGTAAAAATAACTTTTTACTTCAAATTTTCTAATAAATGAAATAAAAGAACTTTTAATTTAGGTTATTAGCACAACCGAAGACAATGTGGCAAAGTTAAAATTCTGTTTTGTAGTAGTAAAAATATTAGTATCACCTAATTCCAAACTTGATAAATTCTTGTGATATATGACCAAAACGTCTTGATTTTTCAACATGCAAGTTTAAAAAAAAGGTGTGTAATTTAGAGCATAAATGAAAATCAAAATAATATGTTACAATAAACAATAAATTAATAATAAAAATTACCATGCAAAAGGTAAAGACAAAGATATAGTAGTAGTGATGTTAAACTTTACGATACATTATTACTAATGTTTATAAGTCAAATGTGAATTTGATTCACTCCTAGGATAGTGTTAATAAAATGTAAAATTTTATCCACAGAATGACATTTTCATAATCCCTACATATGTTCCACAATTGGATTTTAATTTTCTAAAATTATTTTTGTTAACATTATAAGACCCCGTATTTGTCATCCGTGTCAAATAAACACTCGGGTTCTATCTATCCTCTTTAGAAAAAATCACACACTCCTAATTTTTTTTCCGATAATGGCTTCGAAAGCATTGCAGATTTCGAGGAAGGATCATTCAACTCACCTCTCCTCTAGCTCCGCTGCACGATTATCCTCCGCCTCCCCCCTCTCCTCATCACCGCCGCATCACTTGTCCCCCCTTCATCACTCGCTCAAGCCTCTCCATTATCTACTCTGCGGTGGTGACACCGCCTCACCTTTCTTGCCGGAACACTCCCCTCTCAGCAGCGACAGAGAACTTACCCCTTCGATCCATGACACTTCCGCCACTAGGAAACCAGGAAAAGAATACCAGCGCCAATCTCAAATTCCAGTTACGTCGACACCGGTGGTGGTGGGAGATTCCGGCCTCAAAGATTCCCATCCATCTAAGAGGTTTCCAACATTTTCCTCAAGTCAATTTAGGCCTAATAAAGGCTCAAAAACCGTCAACGGTGAGTTTGAAGTTATTTTTGACATAAATTTATGTTTAGAATGGATTAAAAAAGATAACAATAATATGATTAATTTATTTATTTTTAGATAAGGGAGAAACTTCTAGAGGAGGAGGAAATCACTCAGCGGAAATTAAAATTGAAGTGGATCCTTTTGGAAAAAATATCTTTCGGGAAGGACATATCCCGCAACCTGTGAATCCATATTTCATCGCACAAAAGAAGAAAAGGTCATCTGAATTGGTATGTTTCCTATATTATTTATATATTATTTATTTATAAAATTATTTTATTCATAATTTCATGTAAATTAAAAGCATTTCCAAATATTTAAGAGTTGCAAAATTTTATTGTAGATTACAAGTATCTCACATATAAGTTTTATTTGTTCATAAATGCAACATTCAGTTTTGTAAAATTTATCAACTTGCTATAATTTCAACAAAATTTTATTTATTCGCTTTGTTTACTATGATATTTGCTGTCCTATTGAAATTTGACTTTTGTGAAATGACTAACTCTAATAATTAACGATTGAAAAATATTGCATTTCACTCAGATTTATTTTTTCAGGGGAATAAAATAAGATTGGTAATACCAAATCATAGACCTGATAGTTCTCAGTGTATAAAATATACTACAAATAGTCTCGTCTTTTTTATGGGAAAATTTAAAAGCAATATTGACCTTATTTATTAATTATAATGGAAAATTTTAAGTAAAGTATTAGAGTAAACCAAAATATAAATAAGAAATTTAACAAGAAAATATGAAGATTAACCTTTAGTTTCAGTGATGGTAAATTTATGATACATAGTTATTCATATCTATTCCGTAAATAATATTTTTATTTATTCTTAAAAGCACTGTTTAAAATTTTCAAATTGTATCTGAACAAAATGATATTTTGGTAATCCTTCAATAGTTAATGTTCATTGTTTAAAATTATTTATTTTGATTTGAAAATCAATTGTTTTGGTCAACATTATAACATTTCTTATTAAATATGTACACTAGGACATCATACCAGTCATTTCACACCTTTTATTTGGAGATGATTCTATTTCGATATTTTTTTTTGTATTTATGTGAGTTATTTGGAAAAATTTACTCTATACATCACCATATTTTGTAGGTTATCCCAGCTGAAACAATCAAAGCCTATCGCCTTCATCTTCCTGACAAGACAGTAATCCGCGATCCCGATGGGAGGAAGTGGAATATATCCCTTTCTAGGTGGAAATGCGGTCGACTAGTGTACCGTGGTGGCTGGAAAGATGTTTGTATTGAGTACAACATAAGTGGGAACGACATTTGCATTTGTGAGTTTGTCAAATGCAAAGAATTTGGGGTTCTCATTCAATTAAAAATTATCCGACAAGGAAATTACTCAACCTAAATCCAACTAGTTAGGTACCTGGAGGCCATCAACAAGTGATGTTTAGATTTGAAATAATATGTACACTTCAATAAGACTATACAGTTGCATGAATGTACTATCTTTTTTCGTTAATTGTGACATTTGTTTTATGCTTATAGGGTTAATTATTATGCATTTTAATATTATGCTTCTTTACAATCACATATTTTGATGTATACTTTGATTTTGTGTATTTTGAATTTTTTGTCACCTATAATGCGTTAAAGGTGTAACTAATATTTTTATTACTTTGTATACTAGATTTTGTTGCACATGTTTTTTTTCTTTCAAGAATAATATAATATTTGAGTTCAAATTTTTTTTTGAAAAAGAGTAGTTGTTAGAACACAATTGTACATGAAGATCCGGTATTATCTAAAGAGATATCGCTTTCACCAACATTTTTAAACAAATGAGGTTAATAACAACAATTAGTATATTGCATCCATGTCAATAGCTCCTTACCCCGTAGCTGATAATCACCTTGATGCCTTTGGCTTGGATTATACTCTTGGATTTGGTCGCTTGGCCGATCTTTCCTGGCTTAAGACAGAAGGACATACTCTTGAAGCATTCCACAACATATGAATCGCTTTTGGCATAATTGTTTATTATTGAATTGGATTTGGCTTAAGGATGAAATTAGATTAATTTATGACTTATAAACATGAGTTGCGGAGGATTGGGTCGCTAATTACCTTTTTATTGAATCATGTTGAGGTTCTAGGTTAGTATCGAAGGTCATATCTCCTCTAGGTTGATAAAATCCTGGAGAGCAAAAGTTAGGTACTAATTTTCTAGGTGACACAAGATGGGCCTAGAATGGGTATTAATGTTAGGTCCCGGAGTGTCATGCACGTTTGCGGATTCTTAACCTAGGGAGTAAGTGGTTGTTAGTGGTCAGTTCTAGACCACCTCTAGCTAATTCGGGAGGAGGTGAGAGATGTTGAGTGGGTAGAACTACTGAAGTGACAGTTTAGTGGTAGTTCTAAAGGATCCAAGGTCTCCACAATATGTGATCGAGTATTAGAATACGACATACCTGTATTATGTTAATGTGAATCGAAGATCAAATTCAGTTAGTAAACATGTGAAGCAAAACCCCCCAAGTCTCTCTATCATTACATTTACACTCTTTTATAAGTATTGCATGCTAGTTAGTTTCATATTATTCTTATACTCATAGTTGATAGATTTCTTTTTAAACAACCCCCTTTTTTGTCTGAGAGCACACTTGGTGATGCTTGTTTATAATGTTTCCTACGTAAACTATCTTCTGAACCCTTTTTTCATGTGGATGACCCCAACTTGCCGTTATCTACTCTCTAGTAGTTAGTAGTAATGGGGCAACAACTATAAATCTTATCTTTGATTTGTATACTAGTTAGACGAAGCCTTCATGCACATAAGTTTTGACGCCAATTCTCAGGATTTAGGCGTTGTTTTTATTGATAGATAGTGTAGTTAGTTGAGTAGTTGCGTATTTGTTCGAGTTTTTGATTTTTTTAAGTATGTAGTGTTTTTGGTTGTGTGCTACTATCGTTTGTTGGTGTTCGTTGTTGTGGAAGGATTATATTGCGTTGGCTCTTGGTTTATTGTACGTACCCATGCCAATAACCTAGATCCTTAGCACTGTACTCCCAACATCTCAAGTATCCATCGGAGACCGAGGATATGACCGCGCACCAACATTGAGATCATGCAACCACCACCAATACAAGAGGAAGAAACTATAGCCAAAGATAATAGGACATCGAGGGAGCTTATGGCTATGAATTTGGAGAGTTACACATTTTGTATTATCTTTCCGCAACTTCCCACAAATGTGACTTGCTACCTGACGTTGGGAATGGTCCATTATCTTCCCACCTTTCATAAGATGCGTAGTGAGAATCCTAACAACTATCTATTAGAGTTCTATCTCGTGTGCACCAATATGAAGCCAACGGAGATTTGAAGGAGGATTCAATACAAGAAAGAGAACATTTTACCTCGGTTCTACATGACTTTTTATGAGGATTGTAGTCCTAAAAAAACCATGGTAAATACTGGCGTAGTAAAAAGTATAATTTTGCCTCGGTTCATATGCGGTAAAAAATAGTTTTACATTTTTTGGACTCATTTCAACAGGTATTGTGACTGATGTCAGTTATAGTGAGAAGGCAGATGATGGGAGACCACTGCTGTGACTTCATTCAAGCCGACTAAGTCTAAATAAGAGCTACGTTGCAGAAGCTTGTAACCGACATTAGGTGCTGTGGGGCAGTCATTTCATGTGCATGCAGTCGTGGAACTATGACTAATACGACCTCATTTTGAAAGACTGATATCCCACACAATGTACCGACGACGGTTAGTAGGATGTAGATAAGATGCCGTCGCTATACCGGTGTGTGCGACGTCGCTGTACCGGTGTGTGCGACGTCGCTGTAGCGGTGTGTGCGACGTCGCTGTACCGGTGTGTGCGACGTCGCTGTACCGGTGTGTGCGACATTGCTTGTTCATTGATGAGATGTCGATTATCGTACAATATTATAATATTTATATTTGATGGCACAAACTAATCCGCACTCTATGGGGCCACTAATAAACAACCTTTTCACGGGAGATATACTAATCCATGGAATGCTTCACAAAGATAAAGTTTATATTGTTGCTCCCGTTCTTACTACTAAGCTACTGAAAAGGTAGATAGTAGAAATTCCGGGGTCATCCCATGGAGATGCTAGGACTTTAAAGATTAACTAAGCAAAGCCACAATCGGGTCGTCAATCTGATGAGACGTCAAATGCATGTGTTTTTCGAAGCATTTAACATCTCTTTTGTTTTGTTTTTGTTGCAAGATTGCTAGATTTAGGTAGGTTTACATCATAAGGGGTTTAGATAATCGTTTTTGGTTTTTGTATCTAAATCCTTCATTTTGTAATTTAGATTGAGTCGAATAGATTTTTGGTCCTTACGAGCATCAAGATTCTTTTTTGTGAGCTTTGGATTCTTCTTCTCGAGGACGATAAAATTGACTACAAGAACTCTCAAAATGGATCAACAGTTCACCAGTAGCGACGGAATTTGAAGACGCGAAGATCGGCCGGTTGGGAGAAGAAGACTGGGTGCGCGGCCCGGGCGCTCAACCGTGCGCCAGTGCCCCAAAAACTGGGGAAAACTAGCCTCAAGAAGAAAACCATGTGCCCAGCCCCAGTGTTTGCGCGCCCGCGGACTGAAATCTGCACGCTTCCCCGCCCGCGCAACTGCGCCCTAGCACCCTGCTCTCCCCGCCGGATGCTGCAGCTTTCGCGCGGCCCGCGCGCTTGAAACCCCTTCTTGACTAGTCTTCTCACCACAACTTGTATTATAAATACCATTTTCTTATCTTCATTCTAAGCTTTTTCTTGCCGAAAATCACTCTCCAAAAACCCTAGTTCTTCATTTCTCTTCATCTTTTCTCTCTTTATTTATGTATGAATTTGTCTATGAATGTTGGTTTGATTTGTGCTAGCTAAACTTATCACTTGGGAGCAATTGTTTGAA
>JAULKM010000008.1:10816092-10831719 GCA_032355605.1 Rubia tinctorum
GTGGCTGGTGGCGGAAAGGTTGCTGGTGGATGGGTTTTTGCTAGCGAGAGGTTTTTTTTCCGGCAGGGCGGGATTGACAGGGCAGCTTACTGGGTGACGAAGGTGTGTTTTCCGACGGGGCAGAGGTGCGAAGGGGTAAAAGGGTCCGCAGAGTTTAGAAATATTGGGGAGGGATATTTTGGTACTTTGAAATTTGGCCAAGGTCAAAAAATTCAAGGTCAATACCAAAAAACGGCATCAGGGAACGATTTTCTGAATCTGTGCAAATACAAGATCATAAATGCAATTTCAAAAAAACACAAGGATATATTTGCACAAACACAAAACTTGGGGGGATGATTGCATTTTTTCCCGTTGTATTATTTTTTATTTTGTAATGCTTGTATGCTTTTCTCAAATATATTTGTTAATTTCAAGGATTTTTTATTTTCATCTTAAAATCAAATGTTTAAATTGCGTTGATTATCATTGTGTTTGATAGGACTTTTAAGTTTTTCACTTATAAGCCAATTTCACTTATAAGCCAAGTACTTAATTGATTGAAGTACTAGAAAACAACTTTTTGTAAAAGTAGAAGCATTTTTCGGAGGAAAACTATACTTGTCTCCCATTGCTTTTAATATAAATTAGTTTTTCTTATGGCCACAACTCAACCAAACACACTATGTCTTCTGAAGATGTTAAGGATACCCCACTAAAGTGGGTCAGATTGGGTCTTCGGAATATTTTACGATGGCATATGTAAAGGGCGTGTTAAAATATTAACTATCACACATTATCACGTTTAATAAAAATTGGCTAACATAAAAAAATTATCAATTCACTTTTCATCAATTGATTTTAAAATAGAATCTCAAGATCCCTTCAAATTTAACAAGATGACTCCCTCCGTTATCAAAACAAAGTAGAGTGAAGTAACTTTGGAACATGGGGGAATTAGTATTTTAACAATTGTGAGTCATTAGACACTCTAGATATAATGATATGTTTGTAAAGCTTTTTGATACAGTGTGAAGCTCTCGATATAATAACATGTTTGTGAGTGAAAATTCACACTGATTGTGTAAATATAAGACTCTAGTTTACGATAGTCAAAATTCACACTGACTGTGTATATATAAGATTCACACTGATACAAAGGTTACGATAGTCCAAATAAAAGACTCTAGAAATCCCTAGTAAATCCTACAATATTAATTTACATTATCTACTCTATTGACCCTCCTCGCTCAAGCAAGGATTTGGATAACTGACAACACAAAGTTTGGATCTATGAAATCATACTGGGATCCAGGTAGACCTTTGGTATAAATGTCTGTAACCAGAAGATCAGAAGACACATGGAAAATCTTAAGGTTGCTAGAAACCACCATCTCATGAACAAAATGACAATTAATAGGCTTGGTTTTATTATGAGAAATTGGATTCTAAGTAAGAAAGAGATCATTATTTCTATCATACAACAATAAAAGAGGTGTAGGAGACAGATCTCGAAAATTGAGAAGAAGATTAGTCCATGTTAACTCAACCGCACTGGTAGTCATATCACAGTACTTTGACTTTGAACTTGAGCAAGACACTATAGTATGCTTGGTGGCACTCCACTAAATAAGGTTACAACTAAGGAAAATTTCATAACCATAAGTAAAAACAGAGTCTCAAAATAATGAGCATGATCGTCATCAGAGTAACCAAGAACTAAAACACTACTCGGATAAGAGCATAACGCCAAATCAAAATGATGATTTTCCCGAACATAATGCTTAATCCAAGTGATAGCATTAAAATGGTCATTGGTGGGATCCTTCATATACTAGCTAACCATATTCATAACATTATATGAATCAGGATGAGTAATCATCAAATATTGAAGAGCAATAACCAAAGAATGATAAAGCATGGTATTCCCAAAAGGAACATTTTCAAAATAAAAACAACTGAAAATTTTCCACAAAAAAAGTTAAAATAAGTACACAAGAAATGGACATTTGAGGTAGGCACGACATCCAATCCTTGGAAGTACTAAAGCAAGCCCAAGTCGAACCGATAAAACTTGCAGTGAGAACGAGTAATGAACTAACGAAGAAGAGCAGGGTAATTTCTAGTCAAAATAATTTCATTAAAATAGGACAATACATAGAGAAGAGATAATCCCTGAGAAAATACAAATAGAAATTTATTTGCATGACTGTACACAAATCCAAGACGAAGAATAAAGGAAATGTACCGATAAATTCAATTCCTATGAGCTTGTTTGTGATCGTAAATAACCTTTTGAAAATGACAAACATAGTCAGAATGAAGATGATACTTCCACTAATAAATCCTCTTGGAGCCAACAACATTGTCACTAAACAGGAGAGGAACCAACTACCAAGTATGCTTATGATGACAAAGGGTTTCCATTTCTATATCAATTGAATAAGCCCAATTTGGATCCTTCAAAGCAGATAAATAACTACAAGGTTTTGTATTAGAAAAAAGTATAAAAGAATACCAGAGATGTCATAATTAGAATTATCATTAAGCATTAACAAGCTAGTGCGGTACCGAATAGTCATACCATGTAGAGAATGTGGCAGAGGAGAAGGTCCACCACATGGAGAATGACGGCCACTGATGAAGATGGTGAAGAGAGGGCAACAAAAATGCCAGAGATGAGGGTCACAAAGCTAATGGTGAAATGGATAGTGAAGCTGTCAAAGAAGCTAGCGGTGGACAATAGACAAAGTAGTTAGGGAAGCTAGTGTTAGGACGGCAAGAATGCTAGAGAAACGAATATAATCAACATCAATGGGTTAAATATAACACCCGAAAGAAGATGTCACAAATGGAGGCACCATAGCTAGACAAAATTAGATATCAGACTAGCCGGAACATCAAGAGATGATGTAACAGATGAAACACCACCACGAACAACAAGAAAAAATGTCTCATCAAAGCGAGCATGAAGAGTGAAATACTCTTTCTTACTTACTTGATTGAAACAACGATATGCCTTATATTGAGAACTATAACCCAATAAATTACAAGGAAAACTACACGGAAAGAACTTATGAGTTATATTAGGGGAAAAATAAGGGAAGACTCAATAACTAAATGGATGGAAGTTCGAGTAAGAAGGGGAGAAGCCATGCACAACAGTGGTCCAAAAAAACACAGTAGTATGTAGACATTTATAAGTATAAACAACAGGAAAAAAATCATTTGTCCAAAAAGAAGAATGCAAACAAGAGTGATATCCAACTAGGATCCATCTCAGTAATATGATGGTTTTTGCACTCTGCAAGACCATTCTACTACGATGTATACGAACAAGAGACTGATAATGAATGCTTTTGCTGGAAAATGAGAATGCATGGGAGAATTTACAAACTTCATCCCATCATAACTTTAAAAATGTTTGCTACGACGATCAAATGATTTTTATCCAAGTCTCAAACCGAAGAAATGCATCAACAAAATTAGACTTCCAACAGAGCGCACAAAACAAAGAAAAGCAAGAGAAGTCATAAAATAAATCTCATAATACATATAATCATCACAAGAACAATGTACTAATTCATAAAAATAGAGAAAATATCTGAAATAGTACTCGCTTTTAAGTGAAATTCACAGTTTTATACATAAATTTTAAAATTGTTCCGAAGAGGTACCCACTTTTTCATTAATGTCCTGAAAAGGT
This sequence comes from Rubia tinctorum, assembly GCA_032355605.1. Classification (NCBI taxonomy): domain Eukaryota; kingdom Viridiplantae; phylum Streptophyta; class Magnoliopsida; order Gentianales; family Rubiaceae; genus Rubia; species Rubia tinctorum. The sequence goes on from JAULKM010000008.1 coordinate 10,819,778, forward strand.
ACTTTTTAGTTAAAAGTGGGCATCATTGTGGCACAATTTTGATTCAAATTAGTACCCAATTTTTCTGAAAGATACTCTTTTGGGACATAAATCTAAAAGTGGGTACCTTTAAAGAATAAATTCAAAATTCAGGTACCAAACTGTGAATTTTGCTTTAAAGTAGGTACCATTTGGACAATTTCTCTAGGAAAATGTAATGCATGTTTAGTATATTTAACAAATGCAAGTCATTTCCCCTTTCCATCTGACAAGAGGAACACGAATAAGGCTTAAAAGAAAAAATGCAATGATGATGTGAGAAACATGAATCAATCTACTATGCCTAAGTTCAAAATTTTATTTATACTTATTGGACTTAACAAAAGCAACTAAAGTCCCACCACAATTATTAAAAACATATAATCCTCCTTCACGGTGGCCTTGGCCAATAACATTATTGGTAACTTTATTCTTAATAGTGAAAGAACAGTCATCAAAACAAATAACAACATTCAATTTTTTTACCAAATTGCTAATGGAGAGAAATTCTTAGTAATATATGGAATATACAAAACATGGGTATCAAATTAGTGACTCTATAATGTGTAGTATAAGTCCATAACGTGTAGTATAAGTCCATAACCATTACCAACAAGGACGTAGTTGTTACTAGATTAAGGAATCGTTGTGTAGAGAACAGACTGATAGGATATCATGTGATTTTTTTACCATTGTAAACATAATAGTTATGTTGCTGAGTGGATTGGGAATGGACAGTAGACTGGAAATATTTTTGAAAAATGGGCAAATAATGAGAGCGCGCTATAGTGGACAAGCGATTACAGCTCAAAGCAACAAGACAAAACTTGCCAACCCACTAACATTGGGAGAACAACTTGTAGCATAAAGAAGCAACATGGAAAAACACACCACATCATTAGCTCTATACTCGATCAATTTGAGTCATATCTGTAACTAAATGGGCTTTCAAGATACTATGCAAAATGAAAATATCAAAATTAGCTAAAGAAAAGGGTTAATAACATCAATATGGAGAAATGACATCCGATATGCATGGGCATGGTGAGAATATTTTTATCCAATGGCATGTGGTTGGGACACGTAGAGTAGAAAAGACTCAATTTTAAGACCGACGTATATTTTTCACGCTTGTGTATATGAGGACCAAATAGCAGGGCTGATCCATGCTCGAACGAACATTCCAAAACCATTGAAGTTTTCCCCTGAGCAAACATAGAAGACATGGCAAGAATCATGCATCACGTGACCACCACACCACCCAAGACCCAGACATCGTGGACTACACTATCTTTGTGAATGATGATCATGCATCCACCATTATGGCCATGAACAACCCAACCCTTGTATCTCACATTACTCTTGTAACTGCGGTCCAGGATGGTCATAAATATATAATAGTGCAAGACATCAAGGTAAGCAAAAACTTGATATTAAAGATATTATATCCAAAAGGAGAAAACAATAACTTAGGCATCATATCCTTTACCTCGAGTCCAATATGGAACTTTGGTTGCAGGATTCATAGAAAGTGGTGCCGCTTGACATGAACCTTGATCATGATCATCATTTGGGAAGAAACAATCACATCACTGGCGCTGTCCGTGGGGACCTAATTGTTCCTTTTAAGTTATTGTGGTTACCAACGAGAACATGATAAATTGGACGGCAAACACATTTTCACAGCCCAATCCTCTACTCTGCTCTCCACCTTATCAGCAGGAATAGTTGGTCATTGACGAATAAACCCATGAGAATCAATATGAGAAGAGAGTGAAATATCTCCCTCCAGAAAAGGAAAAGAGATATTTTGCGACGTTCTTCTAAGCTAATAGGGAACAACTCTATATGCCTGTCATCGATGCAAAGGGAAAAGCAAAGAGACCTTGAAGAGCCAAGGAAGAGATCATGACTCCACGTGAAGGGGATGAAATCGCAAAGGAAAAAGTAGTAAGAAAACAATGATGAAACGTGGAACTACATAGTAGATGAAATGGAACACTTCCCACTGTTGGATGAATTGCAGAACTTCCCAATGTGAAAGAGCTTCAAATTCGTTTAAGATAAAAATCATGACACAAACAGGAAAATCACCTGTTGTTTCCCAAAAACAGAGAAATCACCCAAAATTGTGACATGAGCACAAAAATCACTTTCGGTTTTGCATAAATGGGAAAATCACTCAAACCACGACACGTGTAGGAAAATCACCAGTGGCTTCGCATAAATGGGAAAACCACCTATACCGCGACATAAGCGGGAAAATCAGCTGCAGCTTCGCACAAAGGAAAAACCCAACTGTCTGGACTGTATATTCATGAAATTATTTGCGATTTATTCCTATCAAGGAAAACACCTTTACACACTATCAATCAATCTCAATCGTCATATTAAATTTATATTTTGTATCACTACAAAAAAATCTACTTCTATAAGTTCACTAATGGTGCTGAGAACATGCAACCACTCATCATATATATCCTTCCAAGGAATCTCAAACACACCTACACTTTGCATTGTGTTTCTTCAAAAAATTTAACTACGAAGACAAAGGAGATCTTTACTTGAGTGCCAGTAAACTACAACGAATAACGAGTGCCTTGAGTACACACACTAGTAGTACATTCTCTGGTTCCACAATAGTGAAGTGGATGTGGCCAGTCAGGTCAAGACTATTGGGCCGTAGTTCACCATGATAAACATTTTTCCCATTCCCATGCTGGTTTGTCTCTCCTTCCTCCACCATAATACCCTCCACCAATCGATTCATATGGCATAAGGAGGATTGTGACAGTTATGGTCTTGCTCTATATTCCTCAAGTGCTCTATATAGTAGCCTTTCTAATCCCCAATTGGACCAACGGTCTTCTTGTACGCGTTCACCGAACACTCTAAGCCATCAATGTTGTTCTCGAGCTTCGAGATGTATGCCGGTACCTCAAGATGAATATCGATAGGGGGTCATAACCACAAGTTATACAACCTCAATGAAGTAATCTACAATATATTCCCAATTACCCTTCATTGACTAGAATCCCTCCTCTGCGCCAGGTCTCAATTTCCGGCATCTAAGCTATGGTAGTCATCTTCATGCTTTTAGTTCGCTTCTTAGAGGCTTATATTAAACGCAACTTGTGCATCATATTTAGATTTCCACTTAGATACACAGGCTTCCAGCAATTTCCTCTCGTCCTCAACACCTTCAAATTCGTATAAACCTTCTCAATATGCGCCAAATTATTCTCTATTATACTATTTTTTTATCCACTGCCAAAGTTATCGGTCACTCATCGTCTCAAGTCATTTTCTTGGCCATACAATCTAGTCAACTCCAGCCACTACTGATTGATTATTAAACCTTGTTGCACATGTAGATCCTCCAAAGCACTGATGCAAGCTTCATGCCTTTCCTTATCCCATATTCACGCTAAGTCCTTCCACCAGACCAACATAACCCTTACACGTTCTCCCATGAAAATAACCAATTTTTCTCAACCATGAGACAAGTAGGAAGTAGATACGTAATCTGAAACTAATTAGATCATTAAGACAAACCTAAATAGCATCAACAAGTACCACATCCCCGCCATGCTTCAAAAATGCCTCATTGCATTGGAAACATTAGACGTGACCTACTATTAGAACCCATCTCAAACATAATATTTCCATTGAAGTATACTTTTGATCCCTTTATAGTAGGTAAACCACCAGAGACGCCAATTCTTTTAGGCATATCACTATTTGAGATCAACAAATAATGATACAGGTCGATCAGTGGAACACATCTTATCCCAATCACTGAAAATCCTAACAATTCACTAGAAGAAATACATTGGTGATGGGTTATCCTCAAATGAAGCATCAACATACAAGTCGGGAATATCTAGGCGTGAGAGGCCCAACCATCCATGCCATTGATAGATGGTCATTAACATTCTTGTTGATAAGAAGCGAAGCTACAATATCCTAGGCGGAAGCATTCGTTCGCAACCAAAACCATGAATGGACTGTTTCAGATTCCTAAATGGAGTAAATATCTTGTCCATATCCTCAAAATTGTTATGATCACTCTTCCTTGTGGATGAAGCCTCGCCTTTTTTCTTCTTTGATTTTGACACATCATCGCTACTATATTATTAGCACTCCCTGACACTTGTGTCAACATCCTTGACAACAAGTGTCTGGTTATCAGCCTCAATGTTCGCTTCTGGACCCTTTCTGTCAATCTCCTCAGCGGGGATCTCAGGGGCTTGGAAAGGAATACTAGACAGACTCATCTATGCGAACTAAGTGATATTATTGTCAGAAGAATATTATACAGTCATATCAAATTCAAATGTACACGATGCATCCTATCTTTAAAAGAAGTATAAGAGGCGACCTTTTAACTTCGCCAACGATGAAACATTGACTTTACACACAATCAACCTATCCACCATACCTGAATCCGGTCTTACCCTACTTCCTCCCTTAATTGCTTTATCAGTGGGAAATGACAGTTCCACTTAAGGGATCACTTATCATGAGAATAATCACTCTTCACGTAGAAGGTTTTTCTCTCAATATCCAAAAATTACTGGGAAAATGGGTCACCAACTCCATTTTGGTAACCGATGAAAATGTGAACTCATCCTCGGAATTTTTCAACATACGAAGTGATAAAGTTGTTGAAACGGTTTGATTCCAAACACGACACCATCTTTATCACACACCCTCTTCAATCTCACCATAACAGTCATCCCTTGGATTTTCGTTGACATAGAGGCAGCTTATAGTTGTTTAATATTTGGAGTACATACCTAGGAATGGGAATAAATATATCAAATTTAATGTGTTATTCATAAACATATATGAAACTCCTCGGGAAGAGAACAGACACCTTCCGAAGGTAATAGAATCTTGACTTCCACTCGACTAAGACAAGGATAAACAACTCAATGCCTATCAATTTGGATAAGATTAATCAAACTACAAATGTTGCTTCTCGACCTAGTTTCAATCATCCGGCCACCAATTTCTTCGTCACCAAACTCATGATTACAAACTTCACTATTACGGGATACATTCTTACTTGGATGACTTCTAGACTCTACAACAATGCCCCGTAAATGACATACAAGCAATCATAAAAATTCTAACCTATCAGCAGTCTTCGGAACAAAAGGACGCCAGACATTCCTGGAAACATTATCAAAATTATGAGCACTCAAAGATTCCATACTTAATACAACAAAAGCATAGGAAAGAGAGTGCTTACTTGGAAAGATGAAGCAAAAGACGATTTCGGTGACTCATCTAAAGACTGGTTCAAAATTTTAAGAAATTAGGCAGTATCTAGAAAATGAAGAAGATGAAAGGAAAGATGAATAGAGAAGAAAGCCATCACCGAGGCCTATTAATCGATCAAACCTCTTAAGTTCTCTTTTGCAGACAACCAAATGATGCATCTGTCAAATTAATCATGTTTTTCCTTTAACCGAGAAGCTGAAAAGATGTGGCTATCGAAAATGGAACGTATTTCGAAGAGAGAAGTCTGTGTGATGATTAAACTGCTTACTTGGAATTCTCCTCAATAGCCCAATCCAATATTGATGAACCTTATTCATATAAACAAAGAGGTATCATTATTAACTACCAACGAAGCATTCACGGTCACCACTGTGGATGACTCTAGAGGACAATCCATCTCAAAGGTTGCTTCATCAATGACACTCGGTATAACATGAATGATCGTCCTTTGGGTTTACACATAAGCTTCATGGTTGGGGGGCTTATGGTGTATATAAGACCTAAATAGTGGGTTCAGTCTAGACTCGAATGAATCTGCCAAACCAACAAAGTCTTCCCCCGAGTGAACAGATAAGACAAGGTAAGAATCAAATAGATATAACCACCACACGACCCACAACTCAGAGATCGTGACCTACATTATATATGCGGAGCGTGATTGTCCAGCCGCCGGGATAATCACGGTCAACACGACCCTTATGTTAAATGTTACAATGATAATTACGTTCTCGGAGGCCTATAAATACAGAAGAATGCAATACATGAGGGTAAGTAACAACTTGATATTAAAGAGGTTATATCAAAAAAGGAGAAAAAAAATAAGTAAGGCATCAGAGCCTTTACCCAGATTCAATATAGGAGTTTGGTTGTTGGATTCGGTGAAAGCAAAGTGACTTAATGTGAACCTTGATCACGACCATCACTTGGGAGGAACCAACCACATCACACACACTAACAAGAAAAAGGGTAATTTGGACTTGGGTTTGTGGGAACTGGACAAGAGAAACTTACATCGTTTGTACGTCAAACACATCAAGTAAAGTAGATTAAAAATTCCAAGCTAATAACACAAGAAATGAGGAGAACTGAGCATCCATGTGCTAATTGGATGAAAGGCAATTGGAAACTAGCAGAGAATAACTATGGAAGTTGAAGAGCAGGGAGCAAACAGACTTAGAATAAACTATTGGTTAATTGCAAAGAAACTATTGGTTAATTACGATGAATCGGAGATGAAAAGCCATGGTTAGGATGGATTAAATGGGTTAATGGAGAGAACTCGGTTGTAAGGGTTTGAGCAAGATTTGCATAGGATGTAAGAAATGAGGGAAGGGGAGGGTGGGGTGGAGGCTTTGTTGGTAGTATGAATCGAATTTATGCTGATACCATGATAGAGTGAAAATCCACATTGATGATGGAAGTGTGCATTAATATATAGCATAAAACTCTAGAAGTTTATAGCAGTCCCTACAATATTAACTTACTCTATCTACTGTACTACTCCATTTTAGCCTTATGATCTGCACCTAGAAGTATGTATTTCCTAATGCATTTGACACATTTATTAGTAGCTTTTGTATGGTTGATTACTAGGTTTAGTTGGGATTACATCACAAGGGGTTTAGATAGCCTTTGTTGGTTTTCTTGTCTAAATCCTTTGTTTTGTAGATTTATTTAGACCTAATGGATACTATGTCCATACAAGCATCGAGATCCTTTTTTGTGAGCTCCATTGTAAATCGCTCTTAAGCACTTCGGAGTAGAAAGCCATTTACAAGAATGGTAGTAGAAGTTAAAAGAACATTCGTAAGGATGGTAGTATATCGAAGGCCACGCGCTTAATCGTGGTAGTAGATGAATATGCGTTGAAGAGAAAGGAGTTGGAGCCCAGAAGACTTAGAAGTTTGGCACAACCGTTCCCTTCTGCACAGCTTGTGCCAGCCAAAATGGTGATGCAACTAAGTATAGGCGCGGGTCATGTTCTTTTTCACGGCCCGTGCCAAGTAGCACGATCGTGCAGCTAAGTAATGGCGCAATTCCTTCCCATTTGCACGACCTGTGCACCTCGATGAGGAAGACCTGAAGACCAACATGTGACCTGCGATGTTATGCACGGTCATGCCATCAAAATATGAAGAACTCAACTCCAGTACGCAGTCCTCAAGGATCTGCACAGGCCCCGCCACTCAGACGGCCAGAAGACCCTTCCAGTTCGCTGCTCGCAAGAATTTGCAGGTTGTGATGCTTAGAAGACCAAGATACCTTGCCACTCGGCGGCCTGTGCACTTCTAAATGGGTCGTGTCGCGCAGGTCATGTGCTATGGCATAGCCCTTGCCGGCATGGCAGATTAGGGTTTCTCTAGGTTTGGGCCTCTTCCTACCTATTATATAAAGAGCCTATGTCTACTAGGGTTTAGTAGTTAGAGGGAGAACATTCATTATTTTTAATTTTTATATTCCTAGTTTCAAAGAGTAGGTAGAGAGAGAAAGGGAATAACCATTCTCTCTTCCTTTAATCATTACTAGTTTTTTTCAAAGGCATTGAATCCAATGGTAAAATTGGGTTCAATTCTTAAGGAGTAGTTTATTTGGTTAGGGTCTAATTTGTATTCATGACTTGGTAGAGATGTTGTGAGATTCTAGGCCTTTTTATTCTTTTTATGTTTTTGAATATCATGCTTGATTTAATCTTTACGTTCTTATGAAATGCAAGTTAGATATTCGATGATACAAAATAGTGATAGGCTTCATGTATGGTGCTAGGCTTGTTGCCCTTGGGAGTGTCCAGTTAGGATATGCGAGATCGGGAGTCCCGACTATGTAAGTGTATGTACATAGGCCGTGAGCACCGAATCCACACAAATGTGTGCCTAATTTCGACTGGGTCATGAATCCCGGTGATAGAGCATGATAGTTTGTAACAACTAGGGTTATAGAATAGCGATCATTGTCGTTTTGACCCTAGATTCATCATGAGATATCAATTAATTTGCCTCTATAAGCCTAGGGAAAAGCGTTCATAGTAGAGGTCCGGGATGTAATTATTTAGGGGGGAAATGAGTGCATATAGTTGATGTTGATAGATAGATGTGGGCACCTTTGTGTGATTATGGATGTAATCCCTTGATGCACTTTCCTAATTACGAAGGTGATGTTGATATATAGATGTGGGCACCTTTGTGTGACGGACATTGGAAAGTGTTGACTATCAACCACACTATGTGACATAGACATTGGGATAGGTTTATAAGTCTTGTATTTGATGGAATCTAGGATCGAGATCATATACCGGTCATGTTATGCAAATATCCCCAAATCCTAGCTTAATATAGTTTATTCTCTTATTTTGCATGTTCAATAATTTATAAACACCCACATAAACACAACCCCCCCCCCAATAAAACCATGTTTGTGACACTAGTTATTCTTGCCCGATTGTGAGTTTTGCATAGTTAGCTTTTGAATCCTAACATTTCTGTGGAAGACCCTGCACTTGTTACTATTTACTCATTGGTAGTTTGTAGTGAGTACGGGAACAACATTATGAATTCTTATCTTTGTGAAGCGCTCCGCGAGTTGGTAGATCTCCCGTGAAAAGGTTGGTTTGTTAGCGACCCCGTGGAGTGCGGATCACCTTACATATATAATAATAAAATTTAATGGTCGAATTTGCCTCAATTTGACTTTGAAAAGTCAAATTGTGCCATTTATCATTGACGGAGAGAGTAATATTACTTTTCCATCTCAAAGTTTGCAAATTCTCTTACTCCCTCCGTCCCAGACAAAATTTCCCAGAATATTTTTAACGATTTTCAAGAAACATGTTTGACCGTTAATATGTTTAACACGTATAATAACGACAAATGAAAAGTTGATATTTATAAACTACTGTCTACGACAAATCCAACAATATCACATACGATGATAATATTGTTTATATATCTATTCAAATATATTGTCAAAGTTCGATAGTGTTGATTGTCAAATAGTAAGTATGCATCTTAGTTTGGTACTCGGGGGAAGAAGTAGATATTTAGTAAAAAGGAACAAAACAAATTTGATTACATGAAGAAAATTTTCCAAGCATGATTAGTGAGGCATGTGCAATAATTTTATGCTGGGGCACACCTCCATTATTTGATTGAGAGGGGAGGGTAGCAAATTCAGGATGCACCTGGCTATAATTTCTTGGAAGAGGCTAACCACAACTGACATGCTAACAAAATTCAGTTCATGAGTAGCACTCTGCATGGAAAAATAAATTGTTTAATAGATAGAGCAGCTCAGACAACGCACCACAGAATCATGATCATTTGTACTCTGTCCTTTAGATGCATTGCTGTGGTGTACGTATCAGAACATAATCAGTGGAGGAATCTGAAGCCTTTCGTTGATTAGTTCTCATAATTGTACAGATGATCTTTTCTCATGTCTACTTCTCATCATTGTCGAAGTATAATTTACAGGAAGTTTTTACACAGGAAAATATGATTTACAATCTACAGATGCATAAAAAATTTGTAGACAACATGAAAAACTACGAAGAAAATGACTGTCACGCAGCATCAACTGGCAGGGATGTTGTTCTGTGGAGGGAGTTTGGTAGTATTTTACTACTGTAGAAGCTCTTATCCGTATCCATATCCTCACTGTTAGGAGTGCTCATTCGAGCCCTGCATTCGGAAACTCTATGGGATTCCGAATGAAGGCTGATTGGCTGCAATTTTCTGTTCAAATCTGAGCTAAATACATCATGAGAAGGCTCACTCGGAGTATTGCACGACATGGTGCTATTCGTAGCGTTGGATTTACATATGGCTGTAATCATATGAGATTCCAGTGATCTTCCTGCAACTCCTAGCTGCTGACCTCTAAGATCCCTCAGTTTGATCCGATACATAGCTCTAAGCCATCTGAATTCTTGCTGAATTTCATGTTCATAACCGTTTGGATGGTCACAAGGGAAAGAAGGAATTGAGGTTAAAGAATGAAAACCTGAAAAAGATTTGACACATTTTCTTGGACTGGATGACTTACTCTTTTGGACCCCCATCTCTACCCCAAAATCCCTTGAAGTTTCAGCAACAAACTTTCCTTCCTCCTCCTCTTCTTCTTCTTCGAGTGAAGAGGTTCCCACCGATTCTAGTGAACTACATTCGTGGATATCATGTTCATTCCAAAATTCCAGACGATGAAGGCCATTTCTATGGTTGGATAAAACAGGTCTATTTCCTTTCTTCAAAGCATTGTGCAAAGGACTATCAACTTGGTACGTGATCTCCTCAAATCGACCACGCGTAGCAGCACATCCATTTCCTAAGCATTGCAATATCTGAAAACTCTTGGCACCTGGATCATTTGATAGCAAGTTTATCAAAGAACCCGTAGACGTGTGAGTAGAAGCGCAGTTTTGACAAAAGTTTGTATTTGCACAGCGAGGAGTATCGAGTATTCCAGGCCCTGGATTCCACTCTGGCACCAGTGAAGCTATCTCCCCATCAATCATATCTGCTATTTTCGTTACATCTTGGTCAGTCATATCCAGTTCAGCGACCATTTCAGTTGCAACACTCAAAGCTGTGTCTAATTCAATATCAAATGGAAAGTAGATGTTTCTGATGCGACCTGAAATGAGGGCAATTTACAGTTTCAATTGTCAGCAATCTTATAAAGGTAAAAAGCCGCGTACACAAGAAATATTACATAACTTGCTTACCTTCCTTGTCTGAAATTCGAAGCCTTAAAAAGATGCTACCATCTTCTCTGCTCTTCCCTTTAATGGTTATATCCACATGTGGAGATTCTTCGTTACGGCCTTCCTCATCATTATGCTCAAAAAGTTCAATTCCGCTCTGCTCATAATCATAAGCATGACATTCCCATCCATTTTGGTCTTCAAATGCATAACCATTAGAGTATCCATTGAAAGTGCTGTTGCTAAATGATTCTCCTTCATACTTAAATTCTGGAAAAGGCTGCCTAATTACAGACTCAATGTGATTGAAATCCCTCGGATTATCCACTGGCCTTGACTCTAATTCACAACCATCAACTTTAAGGAATGGATCATCAAGAAGTTCCCTTGCTGACAGCCTAAACGAAACAGTTGCTAAGCATTTCTCAACAAACTCTCGAATGTCTGGATCCTTTACTTTATACAAAGCGTCGGGCTTTTTCCCCTATGTGAGAAAAAGTGGTTATTAGTGAATTACTTAACTGAGAAAGAGTCGGATAAGGTATCAAGAGGAAGAACACTTACAGAGACAACTTTCTTATAGATTTGTGCAGGATGGGTGCACTCACTATAAGGATACTAGGTGTTTCTAGCCCGCGCGATACGCGGGCTGTCGAAGTTGAGGGAAAAAAGTATTTTTTTAATCAAATCATATGTTTATATTTCTTAAATTTAAACCGCTAAAAATATAATGTAACTTCTGTTATAACACTTAATGTTCCTTTGCTTCCAATTAAAAATCGTGTGAGACAGTCTTTGTCATTTTCCATTTGGCAAAACAACTTGTATGCAGTTATCACTCGACTACGGGGTACAAACCCTGACCAGATGATGAATACATGACTTCAATTAGCACTAAACAAACACTTAATAAACCATTACAACCAGAACACATTTCAGT
>JAULKM010000008.1:10878779-10937747 GCA_032355605.1 Rubia tinctorum
ATTCTCATTATCTTCATTGTTGCTTAAACATGCGGGCTATTTAAGTTTCAATATCCCTTTGTAGACGTACCATGCGGACTAGACGTTTATAGAGAAACCTTGTAAGTGTACCCTGCGGGCTAGATGCTGCGATTCGTGCATTTATTTGAGTGGTGCGAGATTCTAAAATAAATAAAGATACAATTTTCCGCAATCAAGAGTCTTCACAAGGAGATTCATATCAAGACTGTTTGATGTACTTTCCTAATTACGGAGGTGGTGTTGATAGAATAGAAGTTGGCACCTTCGTGTGACAGAAATTAGTGTAAAGTCCAGATTTATCTAGTTGGCAATTTGTGGAAGTTATGAAAATATGAAATTGTTGTGTTGAAACATCATAGAAAGAATGTTTGGAGTTTTATGGAATGACATGAAGAAATCTGGTGATATATTTCATTCATGGTATTTTTATTGGAGAACATATCAATTCCTATATTTATGGGATTGGATTAGACTCATGGAATTGGAATTGATTTAGAATATTCGGCTATGGTAGAGATGTGGACGAAATATTCCAGCTCCTTTCTTTAAGGGATTATATTTGATAATTCTTATCTCCAAGGGATTTGATTAAAATTAGAATTTGAAATGGAGAATGAATTATATACGCGTAAGATTTCATGTATGTGAAAACTTTCTATGTTGGAACATACGAAAAGCTGAAGGTTTGATTGATGATAGAATATTGCGTGTCATTGGTTTATGGAAATATGGAGATTATGCTATAATAATTCAGACGTGTTTGAAGCATAATAGATTTATGGAAAATCCCTAAAATTGTGGAATTTGATTTATAGAATATTATGGGATATTTGAGATATGGAAAATCCCTTTATTTATGGGATTTGGATATGTTTCAGAAGTAAATAAGGAATGTGAATATTATGGAGATAATCATGGAGAATTCCGATCTACTTAATGGTCTATTTATAGTGGACATCACAACTACATTACTTATGAATTTTATTGCAAAAATCTGCACTCAGATTTTTTATCCTTTGAAGAGTACTTCGAGAGCCAGCAGACATATGTTCCAACATACCGTGATCTGTTGATCAAAGTTCAGAATCGTATACCTGAATTCTTTGGGAGGAAGAGATACATCGTCGACGTGTTTCGAGGTCAGAACGAGTTTGATCAAGGCGGATCGATAGCAAGGGGAGCTTGAAAAATCCACACGCTGTAATTAGAAAATATAAGTATATTTTTATGGTGTACTTTGTACTGTATCTTTCAGATTAGTGAATTTATTCTGAATTGGGCTAAGCCCCACAGATGTAGGTAATTTTCACCGAACTGCGTAACCAAGTCTGTGTGTTCTTGCTTTACATTTTTTACATACTTGGTTAAATAAGTTATGTTGGAACACGATAGTAATTATTGAATTAATTAGGTAAACCAAATTTCAATTAGGAAGTGTTGACTATCAACCACACTATGTGACATATACATTGGGATAGGTTTTATATGTCTTGAATCTGATAGAATCTAGGAGAAAAATCATATATTGGTCATGTTATGCAAATATCCCCAAATGTTAGTTTAATATAGTTTATTCTATTGATTTGAATGCTCAGAGTTAGTAAACAAAACCCCCAAAACCATGTTTGTTGCACTAGCTATTCCCGACACGTAATATGAGTGACGCCCGATTGCGACGTTTGCATAGTTAGCTTTTGAATTCTAGCATCTCTATGGACGACCTCAGACTTGCCACTAGCTACTCTTTTGTTGTTGGTAGTGAGTACGAGAGCAACAATATAAATATCTATCTTCAATCTCCCAACGCTTTGTGGGTTAGTAGATCTCCCGTGATTTATTAGCAATCCCACGGAGTGTGGATCATTCCAATATACCGTGACCTATTGATTAGTTCAAAATCTTATACCTTAATTTTTCGGGAGGAGGAGATATCAGAGAGAGTCTGATCAAGGTGGATCGGTAGCAGGGGGAGCTTGCGAATTCCACGTGCTAGAATTAGATAAGATAAATATGATTGTATGGTGTACTTTGTACTGTATCTTTTTGAGTAGTAGATTTATTCTAAATTGGATCAAACCCCGCAGATATAGGTGAATTTCGCCGAACTGCATGACCAAGTCTTGTGTGTTCATCCTTTACTTTATTGCAAATCTAGTTAGATAGGTTATGTTCAAACAAATGAGTAATTATTGAATTAATTAAAGCCAAATTTCAATTTCAATTTTAAAAATAAAAATATATACTTATTTATATTTATTTTCTCTACCAATGATTGTATTAAAAGTAAAAAAGTTTCTATGTAGTCTCTAACTTATTACATAAATAAAGTATATATTCCTATTTTTGAAGGGAGCTGAACTCTCGAATTTAAAATAGAAGTGTCAAATTAACTTCATTAGTTGAGGCAACATCTAATTCATTTCCTGCAAATGATTAATTCAAGTAATAAATATTCTTTATTTGTGATCATTACTATTTAAACTTTTAAGAATTTATCAATTGAATCTGGCGGAATTAGAATTTTTTAATCATAAAATTAGATTTTGAAACAACTCAATAAGTTAGCATTAAGAATTACTATAAAAAAAAAGAGTTATCATTAGGGCATGTGCAGTGGTGGTTTCTTAATTTTAAAAACCACTCTAGAAACCAAAAACACCCACAGTGATGATTTCTAGATCGATTTTTAGTTAAAAAACTGGTCCCTAATTTTTTGTGTGGGAACCGGTTCCCTGACATGGGAGATGACCATCACGTGGGCACTGCCCTTCTCCCATCAGCCCATCATCTTTGACCCATGAGTGGGACACGTGTTGGCCATTTAGTGGCCCAAGTGTCCCACTCACTAAATTTATTTATTTTTAAATTTTATTTTTGAAAAATCTGATTTATTTTAAATCTGTGCACTTTATTTTTAAACAAGAAAATTATTTTAAAAATCTGTAATTTTGTTTAAAAATCTGGAAAAATATATATTTATTCACAAAATATTAAATAATTTGTGGAAAAAAATGAAATTCTATTTAAAAAAAATATTATTAAATTTTACATTCAACTTATTTTGAGTGGATAAATTTAATTTAATTAAATCTTAATGGTAAAATTAATGAATATGATAGATAAAATCAAGTGGGGTTTATGAATAGTATAAAGTGGATTCTTACCATTGTGGAGGAGAAAGTGAGCGGTTTCTGAAGTGGTTTTTTAAAGTTAGGTGAAAGAGAGAATGAGAAAAATAATATATTTAATTGGTAAGAAACCGATAGTGATTTCTACCATTGAACATTACCTTAAGAATTTAATTTGGCCTCTGCTCAGAAAACAGTACTTGCGTTAGAGTACCAAGAAGAATTGAGACATGATGGACTGGTGGTGCAAGAATGTGAACTTTTGTTTCTTCTACCTGAAAACGTACGTGCATTTCTGGTCAGATGATTTTAAGGTTACTCCTACAGATCCCGTCCATGGTCCTTTTTGGGTGCAACTTTTTGCTACTAAAGTTAACTTTAAAAAATAAAATTAGAGTGATTTGGATTATGAGAGACTTTTGAGTCATCATTTAACTTGCCGTCTAGTTGAGTTAAAACAAAACCGAACTAAAATTAATAGAAATAAGATGATATTATTGGAGTTGAGTTGTGATTATAAACGTTGAGATTTTTGGAGTTGTGTTGAGGTGAAAGTAGCTGAAATATATTAAATTTAACTAAATTTCAATGAATATAATTTAATGAACTGAAATTTGTTTAAATAATTCAAAATACAAAATTCAACTAATTTAAATGGTAAAATCTTGGGAAAGAACGTCTTTCCATAGGCATATAGAAAGACATGGTTGAATTATAATTATAAAAAGGTAAACAAAGGTAAACGATTTTAGTTGAAATATTAAAAATTTGTTATGCAACATGGAGTTGTCAAACTTTTAATCTGATTAATGCAACCAAATTTTATTTTATTTTAATTTCTTTTAGTTTGCAATATAAACTTTGGTCTTTTCATAACTTGTGGAAAGACCGTCTTTCAAGAGACGGAATCCGTTTAAATATACTAAATTGAAATTTACTAAAAATAGATAGATACAGTTTTGGGAAAACTCATTTTTCTATATGCATATAGAAAGACAGGGTTTAATTAGAATAATATGAAGTTAGCTTTTTATACTCTGCACTATCTGCAAGTGAAACATTTGAGTTTTGGTTAGAAACACTACATATTTAGAGTAAAACATATAAGTTATATGTTATTTATTTGTGATTTCAGTTTTTTTGTGCCATTTGATAGAGATGCCAAAACTACTACTACCATAGATGAAAATATTCCACGACTTGATCAAACATTTAAAGGTTATATTCGGGATCCTCTAAGTGATATGGCGGGTCCGATGACTAGATCAAGGACACATCTTAGAATGTTGCTTTAAATTCTTTGATGGATTGCCTTCATTATGACAATTAATGAAGAAATCAACATCGACAAGTTCTTGGATTAATTGTTCAAGAGTGTCGCGGAAGTGAAGACATCATGAAGAACACTATAATTTTTTTTACCACCGGGTTTGTAAAGAGGTAGTGTGATCGTTGTAACATTGGTAAGATTAGATAAGACGATATTCCTTCAAAATTACTTCTTGAAGAATTCAACCACATCATTATTTATTTTAGATATTTTAGTTAGATATGTTTTTAGTTTTTTAAACCTGCTATAAGTCAATTCAGTTTTTATTTGTGATTAGAGTTTTTGGTTGATGGTCACCCTCTAAATAGAGGGGTCGGCCGAGATTTTTATTACACTTTTATCAATCATATATTCAGAATTTTTGAGTTATACTTATCGCTTGAAAGCATTCTTCATTGTTGCTTAATCCTGCGGGTTAATTAAGTATCAATGCCATCGATTTGTGAACTAATCATGCGGGTTAGTTAGGGTTACAAGTCTCGAGTTGTTCATAATCACGAGGGTTAATTGTGATCAATTATGTGTCTATACCAGGGTTTGTGAAATCTCTCGTTTAGTTAAAGATCTAAAATCTCTCAATTTAGAGTTTTCGCAAGTAGATTCATTTCACTATTTTTCTTCTTCTAAGATCTGTAATTTTTAAATAACTTTTGAAACTATTCTTGTTACAGATTTAGGTTGAAACATTGACATTAAATCATAAAACAATGAAATTTGAGTTGGTGAAGGTTTGGGGAAAAGGAAAGAAAACTGAGGTTTTACCTTAAGTATGCGCGTGAGTATACCCAAATACCTTATAACTTGAATTCGACTCGGATTTCAATTGCTTTGGACCCACAAATTGTCAGTACATTGTCATAAAATTGCATTTGAGTTTCTCGTCTTTTCATGACTCGTGGAAAAACTGTCTTGCAAGAGATGAACTCAATTAAATATAGTGACAAAATATTTATTGGCCTTAGAGCATCTCCAAAGGTAAACTACAATATCTTGTAGTTGGTCTTGCCATATCACTTTACAAGCGGGTAAATTAGCAAGCTACACACATCTCCTATGGTAAGTTACACTCTTTGTATCTTAATATGTCCCATATATTACATTTTAAAGATTATTTTACAAGTAGTATATCACTGGAGTAGTAATTAATTTAATTCTAGTTAGAAAGTAATTTTCGTTAAATTTAAAGCACTTTATACTAATGATATCTGGCAGCTAGCAGCATTCTTTGTTTAGTGGTGCTGTTCCACTAGTATCATACTGCAACAATTGAGAGAAATCATGCTATAATTTTTTTAATATTGCAAGCAGGTTCAAAAACACTACCATTGGAAAGGCTCTTAAAAGGACTGAATTCAATTGAACATAGTTCAACTGTGATGGATCGAATTGAATTAAAATGGATTAAATAATCTAGAATAACCCGAACAAGCTCAATTTATCAAATTAAAATTAACTGAACTGAATTCAAGTGAAATAAATTGAATTCAAAAGAACAAATAAGAAAAGATTAAATTGGAAAAAAATTAAATATAGTGAAAAAATATTAATAATAACCTAAACAAGCTAATTTTCATCAAAGTAAAATTAGTGAAACTGAATTGAATTGAATTCAATTGAATCGAAAGGAATGACTGAATTAAACTAAAATTTAACATAGTGAAACCACATTAATAGTAGACCTAAACGAGTTCATTTTTATGAAAGTAAAAACAGTTTAACTGAACTGAACTAAATTCAACTAAACTGATATAAATTCAAAAAAAAATGAAATAAGTTAAGAGAAAATGACTTGATTAAACTAAAATTGAACATTTATAATATGTATGCTTTTCATTGTCGCAGTAAATATAATAATATTTATGCTTTTTGTAGTCGCAATAAATTTAATAATCCTTACATTCTGATTTAAATAAACATTGAGAAAGTCTCATGGTAGACCGACTAATGGTTAGACTAATCATGAAAAATCTTATTTTAATAACTTTTAAAGTCAAATTTACTAAAATCTTAATATTTAAAATAAATTTCATAAAAATGTGAATTGAAAATATTAAAAAGAATTGAAAATAGTTGAGATGAGATTATAAGACCAACGATTATAAGACCTGATAAGGGCTGAGTTGAGATTATTGAATTTGAGTTGAGATTATTGAAAGAATTGAAAGGTTGAATTGAGATTATTAGAATTGATAAGAGATGAATCGAGATTATTGAATCAGAGTTGAGATTATTGAATCGGAGATGAGAAGAGATGAGAGGAGATTATTAAAATTGAAGTGAGATAAAAGTAATTAATGTAATTTGAACTGTACAAAACCCAACTCTCCATGGAACAACATTAGCAAGAATCATTCTACAACATGCTAAATTTAAATCTGTCTCTATAATCACGGGCATTCGAATCTTGTTTGTTTCCTCCTCAGTTCCTACAGTAAGTTGAAGGGGGAACATCCGCATCACCACTTCATTACTTACTTTATGTGCAACAATGACTACATCACCAAGTGTTTTTTGTTTTGTTTTGTTTAAGATTAAATACATGCAACTAAAATACATACTCTACGGTACATTAATCCTAATAGGACTAATCTTAAAGATATTACCAATTCAATATGTTGAAATTCAATAAAAACTTGAATTTACATCCATTTGAATACTTGGGACGTCCTCCGAAGAACACCCATCTGTTCCACCACCATCAAACCACCACCACCAAACCACCACCACCACCACCACCACCACCAATTGGAACCACCCTAATCGCACCTCCATGGACCACCTGCAGGCTGAGAAATCACAGTGAAGACCATCGACACAGTCTCACAACGCTAGGTAATCTTTAGAAGGAAATTGCTATAATATTCACAATTAATTTTAGGGGTGTGACTAGAATTTTGGACATATCTATTATAGAGAGAATGAATTAACCACTGAACCAAGACCCAACTCATTCACCAAGTGTTATCTAAAAGCATCTCCAATGTAAGACTTAATTTGGTAAAAGTCACTTGACACATTGTAATGATAGATCCCCATCTCACAAGAACATCTATAATGAAACGGTACGTAGAAGCATCATTATGACCTGACACACTTTTCTTTAAAGGGGTCAACTAGAGTTTCTACTTTGTAAAGCTGAGAACATCTCCCATGGAAGAGTTAATTTTAGGAGGCCTCTTTTGCCTAATGACATATTTTAATTGAAACTTCAATATGATGTAAATAAAGTAAATTAATTAACGGTCTTAATTAAATTTTCATATCCAATGACACCATTACAATTATATCTTCGGTGTGACATGTGAATCATTGATTGAACGAAATTTTAGTTGGGCCCCATGCATATTTATCTATACCCAATACTTTTTCTTGGTAATAAAAGTGACGGTCTCAATATAAGAGCATCTCTAATGCAAGAGTCATTTTTCTAAAAGTAATTTGCCATGTCTATTGGTAGACTCTCAACTCACAAAAATATCTTCAATACAAGGGTCAAATGAAAGCATCAACATGAGTGGTGCGTTTATTATTATCACTAGAAAAAAGACACGTTCCTTTAGTCATCTCATAAGAAGAACAGAAATGAGGTTTAGGCAGCGAACTAGTAACACATAAACAATCAACTCTACTTAAAGATGAAATAACATAATGAGGAACATGCCCTAAAGTTCTAAACGACTATGCCGTAGCTCAAAATATGCTTTGGATTTATTCGAATTAGCAAATGAAACTAAAGCACCACCACCATAAACTAAAACATAGAGTCCTCTCTCACTCTATACTCGACCTACGAGTTCCTTGGTAACCTTGTTCTGAATAGTAAAAGAATGATCATTAAAACAGACAACATCATTCAAATTCCCTGTTAGCTTGCTGATAGATAATAAATTCTTGGTAATATTTGGAGCCACCAAAACATTAGATAAAGTAAGAGAATAAAAAATTCATGAATTGCCAATGTGCTAAATATTTTTAAAAAAGAACCATTGCCAAAATAAACACGACGATTAATGTTATAAGAAGCGGTGCTATCCATATTTGAGGACGCATATATTATGCGATTGGTAGCTCCGATTTCCATGTACCAATCAGGAACAACACTATACAGTTGAGGCTGTTGAGGCTGAGACTTATATGCGGATTTGACAATGTCATCGCGAGATACATGAGAAAGCTTCAAATAAAAAACAGCAAGATGAGTGGAATGATAGCACCATTGGCACTAATAGACGACACGACCACGAACACCCGGAGGAGCCAAACCACCGCCGATGGGAGAAGGAGAGTTGTCGCCTCTACTGCCACAGCCGCAACCATGACCTCCTCGACCACGCCAGTTGTTTTCACGACCTTCACGACCATAAGCTGGCTTTCAAGATGATTGCTGAGAGGCAGTAAAAATAGAATTTGAAGATCTGATTGTTGGAGTTGTAGGAGCCTTGTGAGAGAACTTAAAAGCCTCAGCCTTTGACACCAAAGTAAGCAGCTATGGAGGAGATTCAATGATCATCTGTGTAGAAGCGAACACAGAGAAAGAGGAATTCACGCCTTGAAAAATAGCAGGATGATGTCATTATTTGTAACAATGTCTTCCATATTGCGATGTTCATCAAGATAATTTTTAAAACGAGTATAATAATTCTGAACAGAGAGATCATCTTGACAAATGCTCATCAAACAGTCACGAAAATAAAGAAGACCTGGAGGAGCACTATTCTTACACTTGATGGTTAAAGCATTCCACACCTAGAAGTGTTCAAATCACCTGGCCCAACTCGACCCATTTTGAACTGGCCCATTTGGATCAGGTTGGGCCAATATCTCATTTGGGTCAAGTGGGCCAGTTCAATTTGGACTGGGTCATGTATGGATCAAATCGAAATTTGACCCAAATCGACCCATTTCTAATTTTGTCCCATTTTTTGAAAAAATCAAACCTTTAGAAAACAAAAAAATAATTCAATACAACTTATCCTACATTAATTTACTCTATAAACAATTTTAACATTCTTAAATAATAACACGAAATAGATTAACACCGATGTTGTTCACGATTTAAAATAAATGAGCATAGTTATTATTATAAAAATTTTGTTTACGAACAAAAACTAATACAATATATAATTTATTTTACTAATTACTGATAACTAACAAAATATTTTTATGTTCATATAAAAACTATGTATTTATAAATGTAAAATATTTTACATAAAAATGCTATCAATTATAAAATATATTTTGATTAAAATATGAAAATAATGTATAAATAAATTTTGTGAAATTGTATATTTATAAATGAAATAGTAAAAGTATTTTAACTAAGTATAATGAAAATAATTGTAATTTTTTTACTAATTGGATAATTTTAATTTAATAAAATATAAATTCAAAATTTTAAATTATATAAAATTAACTTAATTTATTTATTATTTAAATATTAGAACAATTTAAAGCTTATTTTATTTTTAAACAAATAATATTTTTTACTATTTTTTATTTTTATAATTTGGGTCAATGTGGGTCTTTTGTGACCCGAGCAGACCCGACCCAACCCAAAATTAAGGGAAATTTATCCCAGCCTGTCCTGATCCATTTGACCAACAGCTGACCCGGCTTTATCCGCGGGTAAACATGAACAATCTTATCCATACATGTGTGAAAGTTATGAGGCCAGTGACAACAACCATGGAAGCAGGATAGAGAGTTGAGAACAACAGAGATTGAATATGCTGATTTGTACGAACCAAAGCTAAATAGGCATCAAAAGTCATTAAATTTGTTAGAGGACTCAACCTCAGAGGGAGATTTGTCAGAAGATCCCTTGTCAACAAAGTCGAAGGCTGATACATTTAGATCCATCAATAACACCGATCAAATCAAACGATCGTAAAACATAAGTAACTTGAGTGCACTTGTTTGCATAGTTGGTACCATTAAACTTGATGATGTTCCAATTGATCAACGTAACAAGTGGAAAAGACGCCTTGAAAAACTTAAATGAACAATCCATGACACACACAAAGAGATAGATCAGACCAATCAAACAGCAAGCCAGTTAACGATTACCTCGACGTTCATGCATGGAAGAACAACAACGATAAGGATGGACCATGGCTATCAGCGGAGATTGGTGATGGAGGGAGACGAACGGGTATGGACTACGGGGCGGTGGGCGATCGCTGGCTGCGGTCACAGGGAAGGGAGGGAAATTTATTCTGGAAAAGACAGGAAAAGGTCAAGAATTTTTGGAGAAGGCTGACTGAAACCTTGATAGAACATAAAATCCACTATTATTTTGGTTATGTGTATTTATATTTATAGTGAGTACAAAAGATACAAGAGAGAGTCATACATGGTACAAGATATTACAAAAATAAAATCAAAAATGATTTTTTAAACTTAAATTGCTTCTATTCTACCGATAACTCTATTAATACTCTCCATTCCAATTTAAATTTGAATTTTTTTGGGGGAAGATCGTCTTTCCATAGGCATACGGAAAAGATGGGTTGAATTAGAATTATAGAAAGGTAAAAGGTTTTAGTTGAAATATTAAAAATTTATTATGCAACATGTAGTAGTTATAAGTTTATGGCCCGATTAATGCAACCCATAAATTATATCATGATTTCTACAAATTTATAGTTTAAATTTTGGTCTTTCCATAAATTATGGAAAAATTGTTTTTCAAGATGCGAACTCTTTAAATTTTAACTGTTGATATTTCAAAGTTAAAAGTATGCTACGTTAATTATAAAATTATGCAAATATATAATCAAAATTACATCATGTAGGATATTGTTGGATTCGGTGTAGCATATATTTTTAAATTTTAAATTATATATGTATGAATATATTGGTCATAAATGATGTGTATTTTTAACTTTAAAAAGGTTAAAGTCTAAATTTAATTAGGCACAGAGATAGTAGTAGTTATCCAAAATATTTATAAATAGGCTCAATCTGAGCTTTTAAAATTAAATTCCAAATATACTACTCAATTCTTTATAAATAATCTTAAACATCCTTTGTCGTTTCATTCATCTATGATCATACATTAGTTTTTGAGAAAAATCCTTCGACAACTCAATCGTTTTTAAATTGATTGTTGGACAAATGCATTTATATTCTCGAGTTCTTTAGTTAGTATACATATGTCTCCTAATTTTTGAAATCAAGAATCTTCTTTGTACATTGTAAATTTACTGTTGTAACTTTTGTATCTACTAGTAATAGGCCTATCAGAGGATAACTCGTTCATTTATCAACACAAACATGATATCAAACTCCCAAACTTCCAAATTTATTTATTTTCTTTTTCGATAATAGATTCTGCGTCCTCTTCATCTTCCTCTTCTTCGTCCCTTCAGTTCCTTCTTCCAAAAACAAAAAAACTCAAATTTAATTTCTTGTTCTTCCTTGCACCTTTTCTTGCTTCACCCAGTGGCTATGGGATCCGATCCTTCTCTCACTCTCTCGACTCTCACTTTCTCCCATTCAAAGTTTCCTCCACAAATTTTGTTTCATGGAATATGCAGGTGTAGACCGTCCTTGAATCTGAAGGAATATATGTTTATCTTGATGGTTCTCATCTTCGACCATCATCATCTTCTTCTTCCTTCACCACGGAGACCTCATTGACTGATTCTTCTTCTAAAACTGATGCTGCTTGGGTCATTCATGACAAACGACTTCAAAGTCTTATTCGTTCTACTCTTTCGTACAAGGTTCTGTGAGAAACTATTGGTAGATCTTCATCGAAACAAATTTGGGATCGCCTATGCGCTACCTTCCAGAACTCATCTATAAGCAACGAGTTACAGTTGCGTGATCAAATTACCAATCTTTGGCGCGACAATGGCTTTGTCATCGACCTCCATACTCGGTACAAAAACCTTTTGGACAATTTATCTGGTTTGGATCCGTCCATCAGTAACAAGGACTGCATCTTATGGATTCTTTGGGTTCTTGGTCATGACTTTTTGTAATTTTCTAGCATCAGCTTTCTCAGAATCCCTTGCCGCAATATTCCGAAGTTGTTGCATGATCTGCACCTATATGCATGTGTTAACCAATGCATTTGAAACGTTTGTTATTATGTTTTTGTTGGTTGATTGCTAGTTTTAGTTAGGTTTACATTATAAAGGGTTTAGATGACCATTGTTGTTTTTAAAAATCTAAATCCCTAGTTTTGTAGACATAATTAGATCTAATGGACACTATGTCATCACAAGCACATAGATCTTCTTTTGTGAGCTTATTGGTAGGTTGCTCGTGAGCACTTCGGGGTAGTTTTGTAGAAGGTTATCCGCAAAGGTAGTAGTAAATATTAGAAGGCTATTAGCCATGGTGGTAGTAGATAGAATGCTACGAGTCAGAACATGGTAGTAGATAGATTCAAGCCGAGAAGAATAGTGGAGTTGAGATCGACAATTGAAGACTTGTCGAAGTTGTGCCAGGAAACACGACCTGTTTCAAAGACCCTTGGTAAGAACCGTTTGATTCAACACGGCCGTCGAGATGTCCAGTGCGGCTAAGTATGGGCATGGGCTGTGCCATTTAACACAACCTACATCGCTCCAAAATCAATATTCGAATACCAGCCCAAGAGGTGTGAATATTTGCACGCCTCTCCATCAGTATGCTTAGAAATCGATTCCCAACCGACGCCCCGCATGAATCCATAAGGCACGTGCCATTCAAATTGATCAAGGAAGACTCCCAGCCCCTGGCCTGGGAGGAATGGTGCGGCCGCATGCTCAGACCGGCCAAGAAGGAACCCCAGCCGGCGGCCAATGGTGGATTTAGGGTGGAGGCACTGGGGGCACGTGCCTTCACTGACCCCATCTTTAATGTTAATAGTTGTAAGTTTTTATATATTTTAAAATTTTAATTGTACATGTGTTCTTAGTATTTATATATAAATTTTCATCAACATTAAATAAATTTATTAGTCGTACAACTTTTCACTTGCTCATTTCTATCAATATCATAAATTTTAGATTTGATATAAGTGTTAGTTTTTAATTTTTTTTCTTTATCCTCTATTACAACTACTAAAGGATTTTTTTATGTTTATAAATATAAAAAATGGCAAATAATCCTTCTATTCATTCACCATCATAAAACAAAATATTCACATGATTACTTGCCTTAAGAGAACGTTTGAACCCTTCTTGTTTTAGTCAATTTTTCTAAGGATAATTTGCAAAAACATATTTATAGGAACAATCTAAAAATACACTATATACCACTTAATAATAAACTAATCATGTGTAATGGAATGAAATATTTCTTGTTCAATTCATGATTTTCTTGCATTTATACGAAAAAGTATGTCTTATTGAATTCTTGAAAATAGAGTTAACAAACATTATCGAAATATTAAACTTATTAAAGAAATATTGTAAAATTATTTTATTTACATTGTGATTTAAGTTTCATTAATATATTTTACCCTATAAAAATTTTAATATACATAAATTATTATTAATGTGCCCCCAATAAATATGCTTTCTAAATCTGCCACTGCCGGCGGCCCGTGTTGAATGACACGGGCCGTGCCAAGAAAGACCAACACGGGCCATGTTCTATTGCATGGTCCGTGCCGGCGGCTACTAGGGTTTAGATCACTCTTTACGCCTTTTTCAAAACCCAATTCCCTACTAATATAAAATGAAAGCCTATGTCTAATTAGGGTTAATAGTTTTGAAGTTTGTTTCATTCTCCTAAGAGTAGGTACCTTTCTCTCTAGGATTTTATTTTCTCTTTGTTCTTGTCCAGAGACATTGAATCCAATGAAATACTTGGGTTCAATAATTAGGGAGTAGTTTATTTGCTCGGGGATATATATATTTGTATCCATGACTAGATGTTGACTTTTTGAAATTCTTAAATTTCCATATCTTTATTGCCTTTGAATATTTGTGCTTAATTTATGCTTGTGAGATTTATGCTAAGCCATGTTTTATTATGCATCCATACATCATTGTGTAGTATAATATCGTGCTAGACTTTATTGCTATCTGAGGAGTGTTAGATTATGACATTTGTAGGTTCGAGAGTACCGAGGACATGAGTGCATTCATGTTACCTTGAGAATATCGTTATGATTGGTTAGACTATAATTCTAATTAGTTAGTCGTGTGAGGAATTTCATGTTGGGGGCGCTAGACTAATCCCTAACAAGGGGAAACCCTTGGCTTACCTCAATAGATTAGCGTGATAGTTTGTAGCGACTAGGGTTGTTGTGTGGTGACTAGGGTCATGTCAACTCTAGAGTAATCACAAGATGCCAACTCCTTTGCCTCTCTAGGCCTAGGGATTGATATTCATAGTGGAGTGTCCGGGATGTATTATCCTCAGTTTAATATCTAACAGTAGCTACCTAAACACGGCATTGTTTCTTTAAGAAGAGGCGCTGACATTGGGATTGAGACAACGGGGATGAAATGCGAATTTGGAAGGATTGGAGTGCATCCCTAATTACAGAGGCAGTGTAATAAACATGTATGTGGTGGCGATGTACCTTTGTGTGACAGACATTGGGTAATGCCTAGCTATCTCCACACTATGTGACATAGGCATAAGATAGGTTTTATATCTCTTGTACTTGATAGAATCTAAGATTTAAATCATTCATCGGTCATGCTACGGAAATATTCCCGAAGTGCTAGCTATATATAGTTTTACTCTTGTTTTCTTGCATGCTTGTAGTTGTTAGATAAACACCCCTCCCCAAACATGTTTTGTAACATTAGTTATTCTTGAAACGTGACTGGATTAAAAATCCGATTTCAGCTTTATATAGTTAACTATTAAATTCCCAGTATCTTTGTGTACGAACCCGGTCCCTCCACTATCTACCCCATAGGTATTTTAGTAGTAGGAATGAGAGCAACATTATAAATCATAAATTTGATATTCCTCAAGCCCTCTCCGTGGGTCAGTAGATCTCATGAAGGTTTGTTTTATTAGCGACCCGCGGAGAGGCGAATCAAGTTTTGGCACCTCTATGTTAGTTCAAAGAATTAACCGTTAACTTGCTTAACTTGTTAGTCGAGTAGTTAGTCTTGTTTTTGTTTATTTTCTTTGGTTGGTTGTTAGTGTTGATCCTTTGTGATAGCTAGTCCATTTACTTCTAATCCTTGTGCTAGTGTTTCTCTTTAGTTGGGTAGTGTTTAGTTTCTAGTTTATGGTACATACCCGTACCAAGAACCAAGGAACTCTACACTATCTAAGAAAAAATGCAGGTGGTCGGAGAAGGAAGAGGAGAGCTAGAGTAAGGGTTCCACAAGAGCAGACCATTTTAGTTGAGAAGACTATAGATATGGTGGAGTACAATCACACACTTAGGGAGTAGATGACTCCGAACTTAAAGAATTAACCCCTATGCTTCTTCTTCCTACCTTTTCCACCGAACGTGTGACTTCTAAGTTGAAGAGCGGCATGATCCATGCCTACCTACATTCCATGGGATAGCCGGTGAAGAACCTAACAATCATTTCTCGGAGTTTCACCTAGTATACAACAATATGAAGCCGCCAAGATTTTTAGAAGAAGACTAAAACTTGAGATATTTCCTTTCTCACTGCGGGATGCAGCTAAAGATTGGTTACATCTTCCACCTAGGTGCATCACTTCTTGGATGGACATGAAGCGGGGGTTCCTTGAAAAGAACTTTCCGGCTTCCAAGTCCAAAGGTCTAAAGAAACAGTTTCCAACATTTTGCAATAGGCGAACGAGTCCCTCCATGAATATTGGGAGCACTTCAAGAGATTGTTGGCAAGTTGCCCCTTCCATTCGTTCCAAGACGATGATTTGGTGTACTACTTCTTCGAAAGGCTTTGCGATGGGTATGTGAGAATGGTTAATGCGGCGTGCAATGGCTACATAGTCAACACGAGTCCAAATAATGCAACTACATTGTTGGAGGAAATGACCAACATGATAAGGCAATTTGGCACCCGATCCCGTATGAAGACTCTAGATGAGCCGACTCACTCCCCTAAGTTTGAAGAGCAAGTTCAAGCACTTGCCTCGATAATGAAAGAATTTATAAAGGGGAGAGCTTAAGTCAAATTGTGTGGCATATGTAGTCTTGATCATCCTAGCGACACATGTCCGCAAGTGGTAGAAGATTTTGGAGAAGTGAAAGCGTTGGACTTCAATTGTGGAAATAGGCAACAACTTTCTGGGTGACAACAATAAGGTTTCCGGGGGAACCAAGGAGGAGATAGACAAGATCCCTACGTAACTATCTTCAATCCTCGATACCGTGATCACCCCAACTCTCTTTGGCGCAAGGAGACTCATGGGTACAACCGAGGTGGACAACCTCAACCTCAACCCTACCCTAGGGGAGAAGAGTCTTCCAATAACAATGCCGCTTTGTACAAGTCGGACCGGAAGTAGATATTGGATGTTATAGCTCAATTGGAAAAGAAGAGCAATGTGTTTGCGGAGCAGACAAGGTGAGAAATTTAGGAGCTTGGCACTAGAGCCTTTTCTAGCATCAAGAATCTCGAAGTCTAAATCGATCAACTTGCCACTTTGGTGAGCCGACTTGAGGCTAGAGAATCTGGAAAGTTTCCTTCCCAATCTGAGATAAACCCAAGGAATATTAGTGCATTAAAGTTAAGGAGAGGAAAGGAAGTGCACGAGGCCGAGAAGGAAATCTTGCAAGAAGATGATTTGATTGTGGAAATCGACAAGACTAACTTGGAAGAGCGTGAGATGGTTGTAAAGGAGGAGCCCACCAAAGAGCTCCCCACCACCGAGGCTAGGGTGAAACCTCCACTACCTTTCCCTAGTGCACTTAGGGGGAGGCCTAATGAGGAACACATTCACAAAATCTTTGAGCGGGTCGAGGTTAGCATTCTTATCTTGGATGTGATTGAGCATTTTCCCTCTTATGCTAATTTTTTTTTAAAAGATTAGCATGAACTAAGAAGAGGAATAAACTACTAAGAAGGTAGGCTAATTAAAAATATGGGGAGTAACTACTTTAACACATAGGAACTTGCCTAAGAAATGCGATGACCTCGGAATGTTTTTAATCCATATTTCCTTAGGTGGTAAATTGGAAAAAAAATGTTATGGTTAATTTGGTTGCATCTATTAATGTGATTCCTTTTAGCTTTATGAGAGCCTAGATATAGGTGAACTAAATAAAACTAGAGTAATTGTCCAACTAGCCGATCATTCATAAGTTAGGCCTAGAGGTATAGTTAAGGATGTCATGGTGAGAATAAACAATTTGGTGTTTCCGGTGGACTTCTATGTCCTTAATGTAGTGCACAATGGTGGTGAACCACCAATCTTAATGGGGAGACCTTTTCTAAAAATGTCATGAACTAAGATAGATGTTCATTTGGGGATAGTAACCCTAGAGGATGACATTGATAAGGTGGGATTTGGGATTTATAAGTCTAAGAATAATTCACCGATTTCCTCTCTTATCTGCAATGTCATAATTCTATGTGAGAAACTTTTTCAACATGATAACTCTTGCATGATTAATGATAATGAGTGCTTAGATGAATCCCTTGATGATATTGAAGAGGGTGATGAACAAAACCATATCTTGATCTTCAATTGTGATGACCATGTTGATGATACTTATGCTATGCATGATCTTAGTAATGACATTTCTATTACGGATTTTTTTTCTATGCTTACTAACTTACAACAGTCTATGGAGAGTGGTGAGGACTTAAAACCCCATCGACCATCTCCTAAACCTGAATATTTAGCTAATGAATCGACATTAGTTAAGGAAGATGATTTCGATGGTGATAAGGCATTGCCCAATATAAAGACCTTACTTGTTCTATCTTTCTTAAATATATCTTGTGATGATGCAATTGTTGATGAGCACAATTTTCTTAGTGTGGTTAAAGATTCATTGTTTTTTATTTCTAACACTAACGCGCAGTGGAGGAGGAAGCGGGCTAAGGAATTAAAAACTCCTACACCCCTTGCAACTCCCAAGCTCAACATGAATGTATCTAGCGTTGTTAAGGATGGATGTGTTTAGTACGTATCTCCCAAAGTAAAGATAAACCAAAGGTAATGTGGAAACTCATCAATAGGGGCGTGGTCTAAAGTGGTGTCAAGGACTGTGATTTCGGTGACCCATCAACCCATTTTTCTTAGTTCTCGAAAATGCACGAAATTTTACGTCGTGAGGACGGAACTAAAGAAACAAGGCTTTTGTTTTGTGTTACCTTTCAAAAAACTTCTTGTGAATTCTTGTACTGTGTTTGAGTTTTGGTGGTGTTTTTAGAGATCATCAGCCATTAAAAATTTTCTGGAACAGTGCTACTCTCGGTTTTTGTGATTTTGGGTGCACAATTTTTTGCGATAAAATTTGGAAGAAGCAAGGCTTGGCAATGACTGTAACAGTCTTGTGCCAAGGAAAGCCAATAGGGCTCATGCCAGAGCAAGCTAACATGGCCTGTGTCGTAGCATACTGGCACAAGACCTTTAAACCTGACACGAGAATTCAAAGCTGGCATGGGCTGTGCCGATGAATGCCGCCTGTGCTGCCTCAACCCACTAATCAAAAAGCCTATTTCCTCTATGTAAGTCTCCTTTGTATCCCATTATTCTTCATCATCTTCTTCCCGAACCCAGAACATGAACTCTTCTTCTTCCTCCTTTCAAATTTCTCCCTCCATCAATTTTGTTTAAATTACATCAAATTTGTCTCAAAATACTTGTTTTTCCAATACTTACAAAGCCATTGTTTATTGCCAAAAAAATAAAAATATCCAGATTTAGCACATAATCATGAAAATTCAGTTCAGCCATCCTCTCGAGTTTTCTCCCAAAACTCAAATTTGAATTTGTTCCGGGTGCCAAGGACTGCTGCAACCTTGTCTAGGAGGAGTCTCACACGCACCACAAGCACAAATCCACAAAAATTCAGCTCCGGTTGTTGCCCAAGTACTCAGCCGATTCCAATATTGGGAATTTGTGAATATTTTGAGTTTTTGGAATTTTTTGGATATTTGCATGATTAAGACTTTTGGAAAAGAGGCCTTAGTTGTGATTATGAATTCGTGAGGGGTTTTTGAGTTTGGGGAAGTTTGTGAGGATTTTTGGATTATTATTGTTGTTGTTGGTGCTGTTTGTACATTGTCCATCATGCCATGTAGACAGATAGGTGAGCCTAGCGTACCTTTTATGGGGTTGACCATGCTTTCTCTGGAGTAGGAGAAGCGATAGGGCCGTCTTGTGAGACACCCTATTCTCAAGACCAAGTTTGTAGACGAGAAAACCTTAAAGGAACTCAAGCTCTACAAACCGGTCCGAGTGCTCCTAAGAAGGATAGGGCTCAAGAATTTTATGGAGAAAGCTGCCCCACTTATACCAGATATACCTTAGAGTTCCTGGAGGCTGTCAGGCGTGAGGTGAATATATTTGAGGGTAAGGTCATGAGGTTCCATCTGGGAGACATGGATAAGGCGATGGCGAACAAGGAGGTGGCTTCATGCTTCGGGTGAAAGTATTACACTGAGTGGATGCTTATGCTTTGGATGCTTTAGGATATGCACACGTTCTAGCCCACCATCACCCAAAGACTGTGGGATAAGGCGAGCAAGAACAGTGACATAGTGCATCCTGCACTCTGATATGTGGCAAGGCTACTGAGTACAGTGGTGATATGCCATGGAGAGGCCACCACTATCACTGATCGGGAGATCAGAATCCTGTTATCTATTTGTGTTAGGTGGGTTTACCCTTATCTTGCGGAGGACTTCGTCAGCCAGTGCTATCATCTTTCGAGGAGGCGGTCGTGGAAGATAGTAATTAGGGGCATAATATCGCTCCTAGTTGTTCATTTTTGTCTACCAGTCAGCGATGATATGCGGAAGAAATGGAACTCCCCATATACCCTCACTTATGTAGCCTTGGCAGAGACGAAGATGATACGTCTAGAGGCTAGGTTGACTTACTGGTTCTATAAATGTGCCAACTTCATGAGACTTCCCCAGTATGGCATGACCAAGCTGGCGAAGATCTTTCGGATGCAGGATCTTCTCATACAGCCCGATCAGGGTACACATATAATAGTGAGAGGCCCCCGGAACGAGTAGGGTGATGAGGCGGGAGATGAGGATGATCAGGTTTTGATGGATAAGAATTAGATCTCTGCACAGCCAACACAATCTCCCTACATTGAGCAACAGTAGTTCCAGCCACCACCTCAGTTTTCAACACCAGTAGCCGAGCCTTGGCTCCTGCTAACTCCGATGTTTGTGCCACCACCTCTAGAAGAGCATCAGTATGTTCCACCACCGCCTTATTATGGGTCGATCAATATTCATGAGGAGGCCTACCAAGCCATCGGTCACAGTTCACGTAGGAGAAGTTACTCTCCCTATGATGATTATTTTGTAGAGTCTAACGGGCATAGCAGTAAATGGCCACCTCAAGCTCCCAAGACACACCGGTATACCATATTTTTTCCATCAGAGCACCAACCATACAACCATTTTAGGAGGATGGTTCTCATGGTTTCTAATCTGCATCGTCCTATGATATGGGGTACACACCAAGTAGACATGAGCCAGAGTGGACGTAGGCTTGGGGAGGCTCTATTTTTCGGATGAGACAGGATGTCACTCAGCTCGATGCTAAGTTGGACTACTACCAGGAGGAGACATTATACAAGTTTGACAGGGTGGATGATTAGCTTTAGTATCTGAGGATGGACATGGGCCGTTGCACCATGACATGAGGGAGATTGCAGATAGGTTGAGGACAACAGACATTGGAGACGACACCCACATCATGATCCTCACGGGAAGAGGCATAGAGCCTGACGTCGCGGACAACTTTGAGAAGTATTAAGTGTATCCTACCTTTCTTTTCACCCTGGTCACATGAACTAAGTGTGGGGGAGGGCTTGGAACACCTCCATGGTGGCATCTCTATTGTTCCTGCTTATCTGTTCTCTCTATGTTGATTTGGATTTTTCGTGATGATGACTATTTTTCCCTTTGTTTGTTTTCCCTCACTTTGTGTCTTTCAAAACTTTGGTTGTTTGTTTGTTTTCGGTGTGAGGAAACCATTTGTAGTTGTGTTGGGGATGTTTTGGTAACACTTTAGTGATGTCATTATTTTGTTTTGATCATATACATGTAGTATGAAGCCTATCTTTGGAGGAATTTAGTACTACACAAAACATTGAAAATTTTGAAATATATATATATATATATACTCAGTTAAGTCGAAAACTTAAAAGGGCAAATTAGGCAAAAATGGGAAATGCCCAGATATTTTGAAAAACGTATGCAAAAAATAGAGTTCGTGGTGTGTAAAAAGGTGAGAGGTGAACTCAACATGCGTGTGAATACTAGGATGAAAACCCAAAAAGCCTCCTAGGCTAAATGAGAGAAATTGGGAGAAAACAAAAAACTTTAATTGAACATCTCTTGGATTGTCATTGGCGGCTTCTTCAGCCGAGTAAATTAGCTTCACACTTACCCTATAAACCTTGCATTTTTATTGGTTTTGAATTGGTGGGATAGATTACTTTAGCTTCTTTGTGGAGAGTGAGAGTTGTGAGATTCCTATATCTTTGGGGGAATGGGTAGCTTAGGAATAAGGTTCAATGTATTGGTTAACTTATCATTACATGCTACGTTTCTCTTAGATCTTTTATCGTTCTTGTTTACTCGAGGACAAGTAAAGGTTTAAGTGTGTGGGAATTGATCTGCACCTATATGCATGGATTAGCTAATGCATTTGACACATTTCTTATTATATTTTTGTTGGTTAATTGCTAGTTTTAGATAGGTTTACATCACACAGGGTTTCGATGACAGTTGTTGGTTTTCTTATCTAAATCTCTACTTTTGTAGAATTAATTGGATCTAATGGACACTATGTTCTCACGAGCATCTAGATCTTCTTTTGGGAGCTTATTGTAGGTTTTTTGTGAGCACTTATACCTAATTTGGTCGAAGGCCATCCGCAAGGGTGGTAGAAGACAGAAGACCACGAGTCAAAGCACGGTAATCTATGGAATAAAGATAGAAGAAGAAGGGAGTTGAGTTTGAAAATTTTAAGACTTGGCGAAGCCATGCCAGCCAACACAGCCTTTTCCATAGGCCCTTGGCACAGATCGTCTGATTCAACACGGTTCGTGCTATGGAGATGTCTCGTGCGGCTAAGTATGGGCACATGCAGTGCCATTTAATACGACACATACCGTTCTAAAATCAATATTCAAAGACCATCCCACGGGGTGTGAATATTTGCATGTCTCTCCATCAGTATGCTTAGAAATCGATTCCCAGTCGACAGCTCGCAAGGATCCACATGGCCCGTGCCGTTCAAACCTATCAAGGAAGACTTCCAGCTGGTGTCCTGGGAGGAATGGCGCAGCCACATGCTCATACCCACCGAGAAAGAACCTCATCTGGCGGCCCGTGTTGAATGACATGGTCCGTGCCAAGAAAGTCCAACACGGGTTATATTCTATAACACGGTCAGTGCCGACGGCTGCCAGGTTTTAGCTCACTTTTTGGGCCTTTTTAAGGCCCAATTCCCAATTACTATAAATATAATCTTATGTCTACTAAGGTTACAAGTTTTAAAGTTTGGTTCATTCTCATAAGAGTAGGTAGAGAGTGAAAGGGAAATACCATTCTCTCTAGTATTTTATTTTCTCTTTGTTCTTTCCAAAAGGCATTGAATCCAATGAAATACTTAGGTTCAATACTTAGGGAGTAGTTTATTTGCTTGGGGATCTATATTTGTATTCATGACTAGATGTTGACTTGTTGAGATTCTTAGATTTCCTTATCTTTCTTGCCTTTGAATATTTGTGCTTTATTTATGCTTTCTATTCTTGTGAGATATGTTATGTCATATTTTATGATGCATTCACACATCCATGTGTAGTATAATATTGTGCTAGGCTTCATTTCTATCTTGGGGGTGTTAGATTATGGCTACTGTAGGTTCGAGAGTATCGAGGAGATGAGTGCATTCATGTTACCTTGAGAGTACTATTCCGATTGGTTATACTATAATTCTAATTGGCTAGTCGTGTGAGGAATTGCATGTTGGGGAACTAGAATAATCCCTAATGAGGGGAAATCCTTGGCTTATTCTGTTAGATTAGCGTGATATTTTGTAGCGACTAGGGTTGTTGCGTGGCGACTAGGGTTGTTGCGTGGCGACTAGGGTCGTGTCAACTCTAGAGTCATCACAAGATGCTAACTCCTTTGTATCTCTAGGCCTAGGGATTGGTATCCATAGTAGAGTCCCCATGACATATTATCCCCACTTTCATAACTAACAGTTGCTACCTACGCAATGCATTATTCCTTTAAGCGAGGGTGCGTTAGCATTAGGAATTACATGATGGGGATGAAATGTGGAGTTAGAAGGATTGGAGCGCATCCCTGATTATGGAGGCGGTGTGATAAACATGTATGTGGTGGAAATGTACCTTTGTGTGGTAAACAGTGGGAAATGCCTGGTTATCTCCACACTACGTGACATAGGCATAAGATAGGTTTATATCTCTTATATAAGATATAATCTAGGATTTAACTTATTCATCGGTCATGTTACCCAAATATTTCTCAAGTGCTAGCGATATACAGTTATACTCTTGTGTTCTTGCATGCTTGTAGTCGTTAGATAAACTCCCCCACCGGATAACCTGTTTTGCAACATTAACTATTCCTGACACGTGATCAGATTAACGACTTGATTGAGGCTTTTTATAGTTAGCTGATAAATTCCTAGCATCTCTGTGGATGACCCGAGTTTTGCCATTATCTACCTCATATGTATTTTTTGTAGTAGGAAGGGGAGAAAAATTATAAATCTTATATTTGACCTTCCTCAAGCCTTCTTCGGAGGGTTGTTTGGTCACATTGCCGCAAATTGTCACAAACTCTCTACCATAAATTAGAATATTGATTCATCTCATATGACTAATGCTTTTTCATTCCTCAATAGGAGCCGCGTACCCCTTCATCAGATTGGTACCTTGATTCCGAAGCCACCAGTCACCATTACCTCCACCTATGGATTGGACAATTTCACGCCTTATTCTGGTAATAATTCCATTACTGTTGGCAATGGTCATTCTTTATCTATTACTCAACAGATCCTTTCCAATTTAATAAATATTTATCATTATCTATTATTTTGGTGGTTCCGGCTATCACAAAAAATCTTCTCTCCATTAGTAAGTTGACAAAATAATTAACCATTATATGCTTTGATGATTAATATTTTGAGATTCATAATCGGTCCACAAGGGATGTCGTGGGCCACCGACGTTGTAAGTATAGGCTTTATGTTCTTGACAAAGGAGGTGTATCTCTTGTTACTTACATCTATCTGCATAAGAATCAGGCTTCCTTTGAACTCTGGCATGCTATATTGGGCCATAGTTCTCATATCGTTTTTGCTATGTTGAACAAACATAGTTTACTTTCTGTTAATTCTTTGTTATCTAAACCTTCGTTCTGTGATTCTTGTGAAAAGGCTAAGAGTAAATGCCTTTATTTTGTGAAAAACCCAAAAGAGCAGCTTCTATGCTATACCTGATTCACTATGATTATAGGGGCCTGCACTTGCTACTGTTGAGTCTAGCTTCTCTTACTATGCTGTGCTTTTGATGATTTTTCATCTTTAACTGGTATTATTCTTTACGGCGTAAATTAGCCTTCTTTGATGTGTTTATTGCCTTTCAAGGGTTTGTGGAAAATAAATTCTCCTGCTCAATTAAAGTCTTCCGGAGTGATGGTGGCACCGAATTCACCAACACTCGGCTACGCTCTCATTTTTATAGCTCATAGCATTCACCATCAGATCTCTTGTATGTCTACACCTGGGAAAAAATGGTCATAAAATTAAAATAGCCATTTCCATGTTATTCCACTCTCACCTTCCTTTGTCCTATTTGAATGAGGCTTTCTCTACGGCAGTCTACACAATTAATTGCCTACCTTCCTTTGTCCTATTGGAATGAGGCTTTCTTTGTGGCAATCTACACAATCAATCGCATTCCTACTTTAGTACTTGAAGGACACTCTTACTTCTTTCATGTCTATAAACAACATCCAGACTACTCCAACTTTCATCCGTTTGGGTGTCAGGTTTAACCTTTTATTGGCCTTTTTCGAACCATAAATTGGCCCTTAGGATCTCTCCATTTGTATTTTTGGGCTACAGTTCGCAATACAAGGGTCTCCGTTGTCTGGATCCTTTCACTCGAAAGGTTTACATCACTCGGTCTGCTCATTTTGATGAACGCCTATTTCCTTATGCTCGTGGATCCTCAATCTCTCCCTCCTCGGTGGATGTCTCTGTCTTTATGGAATATGACACACCTATGGAGCCGTTAATCACCATACCTTCTCCTCATACCCCCATGCCGCCTATGTCCCATACTATATTTTCCTTCTCCTTCTCCTAACCCTGCTCCCACTCTTCCTGTTATGCTATATTTAGAACCCTTTGCATCAGCCTCACCTACACGTTTGCCTTCGCCTTCGCCTTCCAATACCACTCATCCGATGGAAACTTGCTCTTGCACCGATCATAAAAAAACCCTCTTTCCTGGATTATATCATTACTGGCTCTCTTATTGCACTCATGGCTGAAACAGGACCTCGTAACCATCGACTTACTCTAAAAAACCCTAGTTGGGTCATTACCATGGATAATGAAATGACAGCCCTTCGCTCACGACCCACTAGTATTGATATACTTAGATCTAAATGGGTTTATCACATTAAACACCATTCTTGTGGATCCATCGATTAGTACAAAGGCAATCTAGTGGTACAGGGTTACACGTAGTTGCCAGGTTTTGATTTCACTCACACGTTCAGCCCAGTGGTCAAGGCCTCTACTATCTGTATCATCTTGGTTGTTGCAATCATTTATGATTGGCCGCTACATCAATTAGACGTTAAGAATGCCTTTTTAAACAGGCATCTTGATGATCCTGTTTACATGGAACAACCTTCGGGGTACCGGGACTCCATTCATCCGGACTATATAATTACAAATTTATATTTTTTAGATGGAAATTAGCGCCACAACTTAATAAAATCAAAATTGATTTTTACAATATTCAATGAAATTAATTTTTATACAACTAAGTAAGATCTCTAAGATATTTAATGAAATCAGTATTGTTTTCCAGCAAAATGAATAGTGTGTCTGCTACTTTTGAATTGTCGAATCTTTCCCGTGACTACGTCATTTTCCTACAACTTATGCCGGCAACGATATTAGCCGCGCGAAGCTCATAACGGATTTTGTGGTGTTTTTAGTAATATCAACCCAATGATTTTGTCGGGGGGTGAATCACGGGAGCACAATGAACCTGAGGAGGCGAATGGGTGGTGGCGGTGAATTTGAGGGCACGTCAGCAACAACTGAGGCTTGAATGTGTATGAAATGAATAGAGGTAAATTAGACATTTTATAATTTTGATATATGCGTATTTTTTAGTTAAAATGGTGAATTGATCTTTTCCTTCATTTATGGCCTAAACCGTCATTGACAAAAATATTCAGACGGGTTAGGGTTAGTTATGAACTTTTGAAGAGTTGAGAGTTATTTTGACACTTTCGAACAATACATAAAGCTATTTTTAACACTTCACTCTTTTTGTTATCTTCCTGTAAAGGAATAAATTAAAAAAATATTCCATAACAAATTTAAAATATTTTATAACACCATATTCCCTCCATCCTATTCGAAATGACGAAATTACGTTTGACCCAATATTTTTGGCAAATCGATGTGACACGGCATAAGCGTGGGAAGCAAAAGACCCGATATGAAAATTATTGAATTTAAAGAGAAGATTTTAATGATTTGACAACGTATTTTTTTAATAAAAATATCCAAATCGGTTCTCACTTTTAAGTGAAATTCACAGTTTGGTACACTATTTTTAGAATTGTGCTTAAAATGTACCCACATTTTCATAAATGTCCCGAAAAGGTACCCTATAGCTAAAAGTGGGTACCAATATGACACAATTTTGATCCAAATTGGTACCCATTTTTTGCTAAAAGGTACCATTTTGGGACATAAATTAAAAGGATGGTACATTTACAGGACAAATTCAAAATTTGGGTACCAAACTGTGAATTTCGATTAAATTTGGATACCATTTTGGACTATCTCTCTATTTTATTTTTTTTACCATTTTAGATGATATTCAGATGAGTCCGTCTTTTGAAAGACAGTATTTTCATAAGTCATGGAAATACCAAGGTTTAAAGTGCAAATTAAAAGAAATCAAGATAAAAAATTTGGGTTGCATGAATTGAGTTGTATGAATCGGGTTATAAACTTTATAACTATTACACGTTGTATAGTAAATTTTTAATATTATAACTAAACTTTTTACATTTTATTATTCTAATTAAACTCCGTTTTTTCATAAACCTACCCAAAACTTTTCCTAAAAAGATTATGTTATTTTTACTAAAAAATTAAAATAAAATAAAATAAGGTTGATGGACATAAACGGTCATTTTAACATGGACCAAGATGAAAGGGGGACTACACATGGTAACACTTCCCTTGTCCATACATTCCTTCCTACAAAGTCCAATGCAGACAGACCAGGTCCACAAAATCAGAGACCTGCAGACTACATGCTAAACTTTGGGATTTCTTATTCTCTTTGTCCTCTACAATTTTACTTTCTTAAACAATGAAACAGAAATCGTGTGAAAGCTAGGGATTATTGCATTTACCTCAACCGAGTTTTGATCAAATTACAAATCCAACCTCAAGCTTATTAAAATTAAATAAGCCGTTCACAAGTTTAGCATAAATTTATAATTCATCCTTAATTTATTAAAAGTTAATGGTGTGGTTAGTTTTTTTTAATGATAATAGTGTCCGAGATCAACTCACACAAGTCCACTCTCTACAAGTACCTGCAAGGATATCTGGGTTAATCATGGGGATGAAACTTTGGTATTTAAGTCGGTACCAAATCTTTGTATATGTATTTTTGATGAGTAGTTTTCACTTTCCACGCACTGGTGTTTATCCCCTTATTTATAATTTATTCGGGATGTGCTGCGTAGTCAGTTTATCTTGTTCTCGCCCTTGGATCATGTCCTCCTTTGTGTATGACACATCCAAATATGGAGTATCGTGGGATCCTTGACTAGCGATGATTTTCACTATATATATCCTCGACATGCTCAATTGGTTGCGATGTTAACATGTTCAATATATTCATGGTTTCGTAAAGCGAACTAAATTATTTATGCCTATTGACGAAGTGGTCTTTTGTGTTTCTTGTCTCGTTACTTCGTCTTGATCTCACAAATATTCGAATCCAACAATACTTAAATAACTTATGTTTTTCAAGTACATTTTCCTGGAGTAAAGTGATTAAAATCATAAGTTGGATTTTATAATATTAGAAGGATTTAGCAAAACCTCCGGCCATATAAAACTAATTATATTAAAATTAGAATTAATTTAGATTAACTTGTAACTTAGTCCATGTCTCGACTTTTATTGATTTCTTTGAAAGAGGCAAGATCTCGTGAATCTCCAACTTTTAGTTATTTTTAAAACCATTTATGCAACATATATCAATATGGGTGGATAATGCCTTTGATTCCATTTTCATTTCCTCTATTTATAGGGCAGAACTTCTTCTTTTTCCAACGTCGACAACCAAACACCTTCGTCGTTTGTGGTCATTTCAGAGTGTTATATTGTCAAGTATAATTATACCTTTTGCAATCAATATATCTATTCAAGAAATAAATAGAAATTCTATATATCAATCTCTGGTTTAATTTGGGTAATAGCGATCAATCTCCTATGCCTTTATCCCACTTTAAAGAAGCAATTAATATCATATCCAACTCGTATCATAGACTTGAATGTATGGATTTTTTGCCCTGTGATGTTTTGTATCTTGCAAGGAATTTTCCTATATTCCTTGAGATGAATGTTTCAAACAATGATACCTTAGTCGAGTGATACATAGTATCATATAGGGCGTATGTTGGTAATGTTTTTGATGGCGAGGCTGGGGTAACAACTGTTGAAACTATTGTTAAATGTTGTTATACATCATATGGTATTAACATTCCTGAGGATGCAATTAATGTAGATGAATACAACTATTATGCAGAGCTCATTAGACCAAGAAGCTACTGGGCCTATGTTAAGGGTCGTCAACTACCTTTTAGGCCAAAAATAGTGGGCTCTATATTTGGGGGGCTCACTTGAAGAATATATTGATTAAGGTGAATGAGCTAGAGGTTGGGTGGAAATGGTAATGAAATATGACGCAGATCCGGTTAAGGATTAGGAAGGTTTTTGTGTTGATCTGAATAAA
Source organism: Rubia tinctorum (assembly GCA_032355605.1). NCBI lineage: Eukaryota > Viridiplantae > Streptophyta > Magnoliopsida > Gentianales > Rubiaceae > Rubia > Rubia tinctorum. The sequence continues at coordinate 10,908,640 of JAULKM010000008.1, forward strand.
ATCACTTTTAAGCAATAAAGTGAGTTGTCTAGATGGAATCTTGAAGAGGACAAGTGGAGGCAGTTTCTTGTGTAAGAAAGTCACAAAGTTTTACAAAAGACTAGTGTTAGAACCTAAATTCCAATTAACTAAACAATCAGTCGTGAAAATAAATAACAGAATTGAGTAAATGAAAAAGGAGTAAAGAATTATACCAATAGAGGCAAATGTTTGAAATTGATGTAGAGGTGAGATGAAGGTCTCCGTCCTTAATTCTGAATAACACCCTGTAGTGTGTGACGGTTCGATGGAGTTCCCAATCCCAGGATACAGCTGCTACACTTTCTACTTTGCACAACTTAGAAGCAGAAATTGGCGAACCAATTCAGTGCCTTACTTTCAGACTCGAACACGAAGAATGCGAAGAACGTGAAGAACAAAAGAAGAAGAGGAAGATTGTATTCTTGGTTTGTGTTAGAATGAGACTAGAGACAGCCTTTTATAGGCAAAGGTGCACTAAAAGTTAGGCAGTAATCATGGAGCGATCCATGCCTCTTCATTTCTGAAGAGAGCAATCCACGCCCTGCAATGAAAATGGAGGAAGACGAGGAGAGCGGTTTACACCTATGTAATTAGGAGTGTTGTCCGGTTCAAAAATCAAATTCCAAAATGACCTACCTAAACCAAACATTCTCGAGAACCCGAGTCTCATCCCGATCCCATCTGAACTGCGCATGTGGTCTTGAATCACGGTCTCCTAAACTACTAGTTGATATCCCTAGTTTTTTCATACTAGCCTTTATACTAGCCATATTTCCTTCCGATTTCTAATGTGGTATTTCTAATATACAACAAACACGAAATATTGCTCTTTAAGTAATCAATTTGAGACCTCATTTTTCATTCAAATGGAACCCGAATTTAACGTATGAGTATAATACTATATAGTACTCGTGGAAACAAAACTGATGCTCCCTTATTCCAGCGTAAACGGTGACCGGAGCCCACTGGAATCTTGCCCAAAAAATTCAATTCCAACAACTAGTATCATAGAAAAACATTCTACAAAAATGGATAACAGATTCCATTATGTTGCACTTAAAGATATGGATTTAAGGATTTAATTGTTAAAGCTAAAGGATAGCAGTCAACTTGTGACGAGAAAGTTGTTGTGAACTACCAGTTGCATCGGCAAAATGAAGATCTTTGTATTGAGTATGTACAATTAGACTCTCATGTCCAACGTCTTGAGCAAGTTGCGACATTCTTGAACATCAACTTAAGTATTAGCATTATTCTAACTGCACTCTTTAGGATGATATCAGTGTGGGTTTTGGTAAAAATCACACTACTTTCCAAGATTGTGAAATCTCACATCAAATTGTTGGAGGCAAATTTTTTAGGCTTGGAATATAAAAAATGATTGAAATGTCGGGCTTATCTTTTAAGTATGCAACTCGATCGTGAAGAATTTAGTCCTATCAATGATTAAAAGAAACACTATGAACCGTATGTGAGATGAATTGAGAGAGATGGTCGTACCAGACATGCTACTTGTCTCTACACGAAGTAGTAGTATAAGCATATCGTTGTTGAGGAGGGTTATCAAGGTTAAGTGGAGGCTCGTTGCAAGGCTAATTATGATATGAATAATTCATCTAGCATCCCTAGATAACAATGACCAACTGTAATAGATAATAGGGATTTTTACACTTCTAACCTTAACTTTGGACTGAAAGTGCCGAACTAACCCTTTGTGATAAAATATGCTGATATAACTTTTGGCCATTTTTCAGCATTGACTGGAGGTTTTGAGTGTTGACCAAGTTGGAAATGAAGAAAATACCCTTGGCCCTTAACCTGAAAAATGCTTTCCCAATTTTACCCCTTTTCTTCTTCTTCAAATCCTCCTCTTACCCCACCCACCACCACTGAACCACCACCTCCCGCTACCAGCCTTCACCTCCTGCCGCAAGCAAACCCGACCTCCTATCACCCCAAACCACCCAAACCACCACCACCAGCCACCTCACATGGCCGAAGTTTTAATATGAAACTGGGCCTCGTTCAAAACGTTGTAATCCCTCAAATCTGAGCCCAAAAAACATGCCGGAATTCATCTATCAATCTAAGAAGGTTCCTCTGATGAATAATCTGGTCCAAAGCACGCTGAAATCTCTCAAACAGTTCTTAATCTCACATTCGTTGCCTTTTAATAGGTATATCAAATACGCATGAGAAAGCCAAGAGAATCCAAAAAAATTTATGCGCAAAGCAAGGTGCACCTATAGCGTACCACAAAAAATTCATCACTTTGAATTTATCTTCCAAAGTTTTGTTAGGTGAAAATGGCTACTTGTCCCTAACTCCCAACTCACAAATCGCAATCAATACCCTCATAAATTGCATTTAACACCAACCTTAGGTGCAGTCTGGAAAATTTCAAAAACCAATTCTCCCACTTGAATAAATGCAAGCCACACCCACCTCGGGCGACCAAAATCCGCCTAGATCTTGTATTCTGGATTATTGACTTACGTGGGGCCCCTATTGCTGGCATTGCAGATTCTTGGTCGCCGTCGTCGGAGGCGTACGTCAGATCTGAGAGGAGAAGATCAAGAAAACCAGGGAAAGAAAGAAGTGGAAAAGAAGAAATAAAAACCAGGGAAAGAGATATAGCGGAGAGTAGGAAATAAGAAAGAGGGAAGGGACATTCCGTCTTTTCCTCTTTTTTATTTTTTAATTCCAGAGGTAAAATGGTCATTTCCTAGATTTCCAACCAAAATTCTGATTGACAATCGAAGTCAACGGTGTCCAAGGTTAGATTGGCACATACATCATAAAGTTAGGGTTATTTTGACATTTTCTCGTTTTGCAGGGTTAGATTGACACTTTGCATAAAATTTGAGTTATTTTACCACTTAACTCTAGATAATATCTTACATTTTCTTTTCATTCAAAGTGTTTTGTTTTTGGATGTGTTGTCTAATTATTGAGAATGATACTAATCTCAAGTAAGTACATTTTCTTTAATTTGGACTGAAACTGTCGGCTGTATGTTCCCATGATTGTGGATTGGTAAGGTGATGTACCCTATGTGTGGTGTGTTCCTCTTCTTCTTATAAACACAAAGGGGTGATGTGTTTCCTTATTTTTGTGAGAAATTAGGGGTCATAAATTATTGTGCTTCCAAAATTAAAGGGTGATACGTTCCCTTATGTTCTGCAAAGCTACGGGTGATGTGTTGCCTTTTTTGAAATGAAGGGTGTAGTTCCTTATTGTTGTGCGAAGCTATGAGTGATGTGTTCCCGTGCTTACGGAGTGAAAGGGTGATGTCCTTATTGTTGTGCGAAGTTACGAGTGATGTGTTCCCGTACTTGTGAAAGGAAAGGATCATGTATTCCCTTATTGTTGTGTGAAGTTACGAGTGATGTGTTCCCGTGCTTGTGAAGTGAAAGGGTGACGTGTTCTCTTATTATTGTGCAAACCTATTGTCTATCTATTCACGTGCATGCTAAGCAATAGGGTGACATGTTACCTTTTCGTTACACAAATCTACGAGTGATGTATTCCCTTACTTGCGAAGTGATAGGGTGATATGAACCTCCTCCCCTCTGAGATCGTGGGTGATGTATTCTACAAGGAAATGATTTCATCTATTTCCTTAAAAACCCATATAATAACTCAAGAGATCACTTTTTAAATTAAAAATGATGAATTGATTTGTATTTATTTTTACTAAAAGCAAAAAAGTTTCTATGGAGGCTCTAACTGATTACATAGAATAATGTATATTTTCCTCCTATTCCTCAAGGGAATCGGACATTCAAATCAATTGCTGAGGCAACATCTAATTCACTTTCTGCAAATTATTTATTCAAGTAATCAATTTTTTTATTAGTCATATTTGCTATTTAAACTTTAGAAAATGTATCAACTAAACCTCGTAGATTTACATTTTGAAGTTAACATTCAGAATTTAATTTGGTCTTTACTTTAAAAACAGTGTATTCTTGCGTTAGAGTCAAGACTCAGCTACTAGAGAAAGAGTTGAAACATAACGGCAATGCAAGAATATGAACTTTTGTTTTCTAGTCAGATGATTTTAAGGTTGCTCCTACAGATCCCGTCCATATGGTCCTTCGTTTTGGTAGGAGGAATCGTTCTACTACATGCCAAATTAAAATCTGTCTCCATAATCGTTCTACTACATGCCAAATTAAAATCTGTCTCCATAATCGTTTTACAGCATTGGAATTTTGTTTGTTCCCTCAACGGTAACATTACTTCCTTAGTTGCATTATGTCCAGTAGTGACTAGATCACCATTGGTCTGGTCCGATTAAAAGTTATTACAACGTGTCATTATTATCTAAGCCCCTTTATATTTTTCCTAAAGACTGATGTCACCGGCCAGTAATCATTCAAACTAATATGATTAATATTTAATATTTGAGTCCGCCTCCTGCGAGACCGTCTTACCGTAAAACTAAGGATTAGAGTGAAAAGAGGGAAATGACAAATCAAATTCGTGGGTTAGATTACGATCATCTTTTCTCGGTGCAAGAATGAAAAACGTGAAAAAAATGGATGACCATCCTGCAAATAAAAAAAACACATAACACACCTCTGCCGCCGCCTCATTTTCTCCTCCCCCGCCTCCCACCTTCAACCTAACTTCCTCCGCCTCTCTTCTTCCCTCCTTCACTGGCCATGATAGCAATGTTCTCCGGCCAGCCAAACCCTAGTTTCCTCGCTCAATTCTGTATCGCCTTTATCATATTTGAAATTCGTCGTAGTTGAAAACCATATCGGATTTGTGAGGGTTTTGTGTTGTCTCCTCGCCGGCGTCGTCAAGGTAGGATCACGAGGGTTTTGCGTCATCTCCTCGCCGACATCGTCAAGGTAGGATCGCGAGGATTTTCCATCATCTCCTCGCCGGCGTTGTCAAGGTCGAATTCGTAAAGGTTTTGCATCGGCGCCGTGGTCGATGAATGGAAAGGTTTTCCATCAATGGATTCGTCGCCGTCGATGGATTCGTCGCCGTCGATAGATTCGTCAGTGGCCGATAATAGGAATTTCCAGTTGATTGCGCAATTTCCCGATGGGTTGCAATATTTCACGGGTGAGTTTAATTTTTCGGTTGGGGTTCTAGTCTGATGATTCAGGCCAAAATCCAGCGAATTGTTTGGGTTGGTTTTGAATAGGCTTCAAATTTAAATAGTTAAATATTAAATAAAAACACTAAAAATAACCTAAATAATAATTAAACATCAAAATAAATTCTAATTTACGAATGTAATGTGATTCATATCACTCTATGTATATTACAGATGAACAAGTAATTTTAATATTTCCATGCATTAGATAAACATCAAACATTGATAATTCAAAATCGAATTAATTAAAGAGTTTGTTTTTAGACTAATTATGTCTATCCTCACTGGTGGAAAAACCTTTATTAAAGGCACCATCAGAAGGCGGTTCCAACATTTTTTGTGGAACCGCCTTTGATTGAGGTCCGAATGAGGTTCTGAACTCAAAACTACTTTCGGATCCGATTAAAGGCGGTTCAATATTGATCAACGGTGGTTCTTGAGGAACCGCATTTAATTGATGTCCAGACGAAGTTCTGACGCCGGAACTGATTTTGGGTCTTTAACTTAGGCTGCCTTTAACTTAGGCTGTATAAATACTAATCCAAGCCCCTAGGGGTTTCTCATATATTTTTCACTAACACCCCATCTCCCCGCCTCCTCATCTACACTACGTCTCTCATATCACCACCTCCCTCCTTGAAAATACCACCCTCCACCCTCAGACTTCATTCACCGTCGTGCCGTCAGAGAACACCCGATCGGCCACCGTTGGAGATGAAGACTTGACCACCCCTGGAGATGAAGACATGGCCACCGCTGGAGAAGACTCGGTCACTGTCGGAGAAGACTAGATTGGCCACCGCTGGAAAAGACTTGGCCACCGTCGTGTCGTGAGAGAACACTCGATTGGCCACCGCTGGAAAAGACTTGGCCACCGTCGTCCCTCCGTCCGCCATCGCTAAATTTCCTTCAGTTACCGTTAGGAGAACCTTCCGCCACCACAGGGGTTCCTCTGCCACCACTGGCAAGCCGGAGAAGGACACCTCGCCACCGCAGATAGAGTCTCCGCCTTCGCTGTTTGTTTTCTTCTTTTTCTGTTTTATTGTTGAATGCTCTGGGTTGATTGATGTTTTTGGTCCAATATTCTTGATTTTACAGATCTGTATTCTTTGGCTTGCAGCTGGAAACCTCTGGTTTTTGGCTGACTTTTTTTTGGACCCCGAAAATAGGTTTCAAATTTGGAACCTATTTCGGATCCGATAGAAGGCGGTTTTCGAAACCACCTTTGATCGAATCGATCAAATGCACTACCAGGAGTTTGTTTATCTTAAGGAGTTTGTTTTCTTACCAACCAAAAATGCACTTTTCTTGAAGTTTATTCTTTGCCTTGTAGCAGTTTCATAGCATTTAAGGAAGGTCACTAGATTGTCAAGTGATTTATTGGTTGTTCTAAGAAATATTGTTGTGTCATCGGCATAAGATAGGTGAGTAATGGGTTGTACTCCATTCGGCAGCCTAAAATAGTCAATGTAGTTGTTATGATACATGTACTTTAGGCTTCTGTTCAGAATTTCAGTGATGAAATTGAATGGGGTAGAGTTGAGGGGGTCTCGCTGCTCTAGGCCTCTACTAGGCATAAAAAAAATCATACAGAGCCCCATTTATGCGTCCCGAGAACCATGAGATGTTTATGTTTCCCAGTTTCAGATCTAATATGTGCCCATGAAATCCAAATTTCAGTGCTACTAACAGTTCCGATCCGGTGTGATCATTTTCCATATGCCCCGATGTGCCCAAGGTTAAGTGTGTTATTTTACTAATTTTATATCTACTCTTATTTTTTCCATTAAAAATATATCGGCTTGTTGAGCCTAGCCGCTTCAAAACCTTCATCCCGTTCGAACGTCTTCTCCGATCACTCATCCTTTTGCTTCATTCCTTCTGTTCCAACGGGCTCCTTTCATCTCGTTCGTCATACTTTCTTCTCCAATCACCGTCTTCTCCAGTGAGATATTGATTTTAGTTCTCTAAATTAGGTCTATTGGACTCCCTAACGTAATTGATTGATTGTAATATGTTTTCTCTGCAATTTCTTCAACCCCAAGTGTGGTTGGATTGTGTTAGTAGCAATTTGGTTGTGTCTTGGGACAATTGTCCATGTGTTAAAAATTGAGGCACGTGTTTTGCTGATACTGGTTCTGATGTTGATCTAATACTGGTATTTTGCTAGTGATTTGTATGCACTGTTGCTGGTGTTTTATTTGCAATGTTGTTCGTTTGGAGATGGCACCTGATGAGAGAAACATGGTTGTCGTGGCACTATTTCTGGTGTTTGATTGTGATTTTGGCTTGCATTATGAGCACTACTGGTGGTGGTGTCTGTTTGCGATAACTTTATTATACTAAATGATCAGAGCTTACATGGTCCATTGGCTCAAGTAAAATAAGATGCATTGCACTTCTCATCTAGGTTGTTGAGAGTATAATATATGAATGTTGCTACAGATACTAAGATACTCCTTTCTCCGATGTAATAATATAATCAATTATTAGCTCTTTAGTCTTATCATTTCGAGTCTGAGTCTTAGTCTTCAAGTCTCATTAAGTTCTTAAAATGGTACCGTTGTTTCTCACTTATTGCCTCTTCGATTCTATTTTTGGTACTTTCATGTTCATTCATAGATAACATAACTGCAAATAAGTTGATGTCTAATAGGTTAACCTTTTGCAGAATGAGTTGTACTTACGTCCTATGCCCATCCCTGTAATGATGATAACCCCACAAAAATCAAAGCAGAAGAAAACCAAGAAACCAAAAACAAAGTATGCTAAAAAGAAAAAGCACACAGAGAATCTACCGTTGTGATTATGTTGTAGCGTTATAGATTACTAGGAAAGCATACAGTATTTACGTTTCATTGCATCGAGAAAGATATTATATGTTCAAGTTGATGTCTAATAGTAGTAAATGAAAGTGTGACAACCGAGCTTCAATATAATAAGTGAATTAATTGTAGGCTTATTTGTAAAAGTTGTTCATGTGATGAATTGCTGACTTTCAGAAGAGAGATAATTTTAGTATTGTGCAGTGATCCTTTGTTAGTCTACCTTTTATTTATTTATTTAATTTATTTTTTGGTAGCAACTCGTAATATTATGTCAGATTTAACTTTCACGTCGACAATTAAGTTTTGATGAACGTTCCATGGTTGAAAGTTAAAGAAATGAGCAGACAGATGTAGAAAATTTATGCAACAATGACAATTCAAGGGGTGATTTATCATTGTTACGTGAAGAGTTTGTTCCAGAAATAGGGATGGAGTTTGAAACGATAACAGATGCGTGCGAGTTTTATTTAGCACATGCAAGAAAATTGAGGTTCGGAGTAAGAAAGAATACCTTCCACATAGACAAATCAAGAAAGTTAAGAGATAGAATATTTGTTGCAGTGATGAATGACGGAGATGAAAGAATAAAAGTATTGGAACGGCATCAACACATGCGGAAACGAGATTTGATTGTGAAGCTAAAATGAAAATTATCATTCAAAGGGATAGAAAAATGCGTGTGATTAAGTTTGTGGAGGATGACAACCACGATATTACTAGTCCAGCCAAAACTCATTTATACATGTCTCATCGAAAGATAAGTTCATTTGCGGCTATGCAAATTGAGATGGAAAAAGGTGTAGGAATTTGACCTACGGCATCTTATGATCTCATGGCTAAGGAGCTTGGCGGGCGAGACAATTTTGGTTTTATTCCAAACGACTACGGAAGTTACTTGCGTTCTAAAAAAACAAGAGATGCAAAAGTTGGGGACACAGGTTGAGTTCAGGAATATTTGCACAAAAAGCAATTCGAGAATCCTAATTTTTTATGCAATTCAAGTTAATGAAGATGATTTAATGACCAATATTTTCTGGGCGGATGTAAAGATGAGAGTTGATTACACCAATTTTGGTGATGTTTCTTTTGACACAACTTACAAGAAAAACAATGAAGGTCGACCGATTGCAAATTTTATTGGTGTTAATAATCACAAAAAGACATATGTATTTGGTGTTGTACTTCTATATGATGAGATCTCTCTTACTTTTGAGTGGTTATTTGATACGTTTGCTAGAGCAATGGGGGATAAAAGACCTGCAATTATTCTTACCGATCAAGATGCAGCTATGGCAAAAGTTTTGTCATTGAGATGGCCAGAAACAAATCATCGCTTGTGTATTTGGCACATAGGTGAATATCATCACTTGTTGTAATAAGATCTTACATATTTTGCCAATCCAATCATCATAGTTAAAAATGACTGCCATTTTTTGTCATTAAAATATCTCAGTTTAAAAGAAACTGCAAAAATGCTCACTCCTTTTTGCAGGTCCAAATCCAATCACATGAAAATCCGCCACACTCCTTCTCAACTCTCCCTTTGTCCCAGTTATACATATTGTTTACGTCCCAGGAAGGGCTTATCAAGGATTGAAGAATAGATTAAGAAGTACATTGCTACAAAGCTATATTTCAAACAAGTCCTTCGCTCACATAAAAAAAGTTAACATTGACCAAGTTTAGGTCATAACTCAACTACCGGAGCAAGGGGCTATTATGGCACTGATGTCCGATTGCACTTCCGAAGTTGGAACCCCTTTTATAGATAGTTCAATCATCTTTTGAGACAGTCCCAAATGTACCACCTTTAAATACAAGGTTTTAAAGGGAGGTTCATTGTAGAACCACCTTAAATGGGCTTTTCAGTCCACATTATTTCATCCCTTTTTTTTATGGTCTAAATTATTTTACCATGTTTGTCTTGTTCACTTTTCTTCTCCATTTCATACTCACTCCTCTTTCTTTCTTCTTCTTCTTAATCTTGCTGTCAATTTCTTTTCCACATTTTTTCAACCTTACCATCACCTAGCTTTAATTCCCACTTCCATACTTCCTGTTCAACTCATTTTTTATTCAATTCATTCATAACGCTGGAACTAGGCAGCTGATGAACAGTAGCAATAACAAAGAGTTGCATTACAGAGATCGTGACTATGATGGAAAAAGACCGCGCCGGAGTTGAAAGTTAGTGATGGTGTTGGAAGCTCGCGACCACAGTAGCTCGCTTTTAGTGTCTTCTGACTTGGTTTTTTTGGGGAATTTTCTGGTCCAACACAAAGGCAAGTAGAAGGAAAGTATTGGAGAATATAATGAAATGTATAAATATAAGGGCAGCCTTCAAGTCGTGTATTCTACTTTCCTTAAGGCTTTATTTGATCCTTTTTGTGTGCATATGATACTAAACAAATATCTTCTAGGATAAGATGAAGCTTCGTTGACAATAGTTTGAACTAACTACTTCAACACCGGGGAAAAAAAGAGCAGAATGGTTTCTTTTGAATTGATGATTTTTTCCAGCAACAAAACTCCACCTTTCTGACCACTATTTATAGAGCTAAATGGTCTTCCCAATGGACACAATGATTGACGATGAAGAGTCATGTATCTTGGAGTTGCACCCTTTGAGATTGCTTGCATGATTGATCACATCCTTTGCTGGATGATGACTTGTATCTTTTCAATAATAAGAAAAATACCAACAATACCCCGCCTTTTTCGATTAATGAAAAATATATTCTAGGTCACTGAACCCACTTTGATAAACATTGCATTAGTAATGATATCTTTCGATTGAACCACTACCTTAGTGAAAGTTTAAAGAACTCGTCGACTACTTAGTAGGCTAAGTTTTGAACCAATGGTTTATGTAACGAGCCACATAGTCTCACACAGTTTCGCTTCCTCTAAATTGCTATGAAACAACACATATCAATTCGTGTGCCTCAATCCTATTCATGAATTTTTCCAAAATTCAAACCAAAATTTTGATTGACTTCAAGTCATACACTCACACAGTCAAGTTCATACGCCCCCGGCATACGAAGTATTTTTTTTCATTCATACAAACAACATATGAATACATCATATTTGACATTTCTTGAACCTTTTACTAACACTAAGTTCATCCTCTCATACACAAGCGGGAAATGACCACCATATTCTCAACTAGTGCTCCAATCATCTAACAATGTACTTTTCATTCATTGAATCCAAGAATAGCCAATTTGCTAGCGTCGAATTCAGGTTTCCACCATTTTATGGTCTATATTGTAGATTTCAATCCCATCTCTGTAGATATTTCACCACCATAATCCTTTGGTTAAAGGATCAGCCAAGTTCTCTTTGGATTTGACAAAGTCCACGGTTGTGATTCCTCTTGTGATCAAGTCTCTAACCACACTATGCCTCACTCTGATATGCCTCGACTTTCCTTTATATACTTCCATATACGCCTTTCAAGAGCTGAGATACTATCACAATGTATATACATAGATGATATAGGCTTAGGCCACTTCGATACTTCATATAACAAATTACTCAGCTATTCAACTTCTTTGTTTGTTATGGCTAATGCTACAAATTTAGCAGTCATGGTAGATTCACTTACACAACTTTGTTTTTTTAATGCCCAAGAAATAGCTCCACCACCTAGAACGAATATCTAACCACTTGTGGGTGAGTGATCATCTTTACTTGTGATCAAACCCACATAAGAATAACCCTTAAGAGCTAATGGTTACTTTTGTAATTGATACTATAATATTTTGTTTGCTTGAGATATCTTAAAACACTCGTGATACCAAGTTATTGTTGTTTGCTAGGGTTACTTGTAAACCTACTTAGCACTCCAACTGCATATGTAAAATTTGGACGGGTGCAAGTTATTGTGTACATTAAGTTACCTATCATACTCGTTTAATCATTCTGTGATGTAGCTTCTCCCTTCACATAGTCAAATTTAAAGTCATTGGAAGTCGAGGTCAGCTTGCAATCATAATGATTGAACTCCTTAAGAAGTTTCTCAATGTAAATGAGACTGTGAGAGTATTGTTGATCCTTCATCTTTCTTTATTCTTATTTGAAGAATAACATCAGCCTCTCCTATATCATTCATTTTAAATTTACTTGAAAAAATATTTTGGTTTCAAACACTTGCACCAAGTAAGAACCAAAGATGTACATGTCATCAACATACAAACAACCTATGACACCTTTCCCATTTACATACTTGCTGCAAATGCATTTATCAGATTCACTGACTTAAAATCCACTATCAAGTATTAATTGATCAAACTTTTGATGACATTGCTGTGGACTTTTTAAAACCCATACAAGGATTTCATCAGTTTGCACACTTTGTGCTCTTGTCCATGCACTACAAATCCTTCAGGTTGTTTCATGTAAATCCCTTCTTCCAATTCACCATTCAAGAATGCTTTTTAACATCCGTTTGATGAATATGGCACTTTTGAATTGCATCTATTGAAAGTAGTATCTGTATCATGGTCATTCTTGCTACCGGAGAATAAGTATCAAAATAGTCAAGATCATGATTCTGTGTGAAGCCTTTGGCTATAAGCCTTGCCTTGTACTTTTCAATGGTTCCATCCACCTTTATTCTCTTTTTGAAGATCCATTTACAATCAATGGGTTTGGAACCAGGAGGTATGACCTTGAGTATCCAAGTGTTGTTACTCATAATTGAGTCTATTTCATCATTTATTGTCTCCTTCCAAAATGAAGCGTCATAAGATCCTCATCAAAAGTCTTTGGGTCAGTTTCAATATTGAAACAATAAGGTATTCTATCACTTAATTCATCTCGTGTTCCTTCTTCAAGATAAGTAATAAAATTAGAACCAGATGATTTGGCCGTTCTTGCTCTTTTTCTCCTTTTCAACTCAATGACTTATTTTTGTCAATAGAGTCAGCTACTGTATTTTCTTTTTGTTTTGAACCATTCTCATTACTCCTTGGAATAGAGGTAAACCTTGTTTCATCAAATATCGCATCTCTTGACTGTATAATAGTATTAACTGAAAAAAAGTCATCAGGTTCAATGACCATAAACTTATAAGCTTTGCTATTAATTGCATAGCCTATAAAGATGCATTCCACATCTCTTTCTCCCAATTTCATTTTCTTTGATTCTGGAAGTCTGGCTATGGCTCTACAGCCCCAAACTCTCAAATGATTGAGATTAGGCTTCCTTTTATGCCAAAATTCATAGGGGGTTATTGGTTTCTTTTTGTTTGGAAGTCTATTAAGTATATAACAAGCCGTAAGTACAACTTGTCCCCAAAAATCTTGATTAAGGCTTGCAATAGACGTCGGGATGTTAACCATTTCCATCAATGTTTGATTGTTTCTTTAGCCACACCATTTTGTTGTGGTGTATAAAGAGCATTCATCTTATGTTTATTACTCGTAGTCTCAAAGAACTCTTTTTCAAAGTACTCACCACCTCTTTCAGTTCTAAGATATTTAATGGATTAATCACATGCAAGTTCAACTTCTTGTTTGTAAATCTTAAACATTTGCATGGCTTGATCTTTAATATGCAACAAATAAACATGGAAATATCTTGTAGAAACATCAATGAAAGTTGCAAAGTACTCATTGCCTCCTAAAGATGGTGTTGCATGCAAATCACATAAATCACATAAATCACTATGAATCAATTTAAGTATGTTTGATTTTCTTTCAATTTTTGGAAATGGTTGTCTAGTGATTATTGTTAGCATGCAAGTATTGCATTTCCCGTTATCAATTATAATACATTTAGGCAAAAGATCCAATTTAATCATGTCATGAATCCTTTTATAATGAACATGTCCTAATCTATTATGCCATAAAATAGTAGAATACCTTGTTTCTAAATAATTAATTGATCATTTAAAATTGTCCATTAAGTTTCACAGGAAGCCCTACGCCATAGGCTGGGTTAATAAGGGCAATTAGGTTAGAGTATCAGTGGCCTATAGGGTTCATATCACCATCTAAAGTAGTGTAGAGAGGCGGTGTTTTACGATGTTCTTGATATGGATGTTACCATGTCTTACTGGATCGACCTTGGTAGTATAACAATGATGTTACGTACAAGGGGCGTGATAACGTGTTTTTGTTTACATGGGGTGCGCATAAGATTGCTATGCATGCTCTTATACGTTTCGATAAGAGCTCGGAAAGTAAGAAGTCTATTTTTTATATAGTTTTGACCCATAGTATGAGCTTGATAAACCTTTCACAAAAAATCAACATCAAGTTGACTTGATTCCAAGGTTCAAATTGCCTAAGCCTCCTGGTAATCATGAGTACCATGAGGATGAGATTATTTATCCAAAAGAGAACTCGGAAATTGCATGTTGAGGATCTAAATTCTCTTGATTGACTCTTATCCCTCTGTTTTACTCAATGAAACCCATTTTTTCATCCCTCACGGTGATGGTGCATTTCGACAATTTGAGTTTTAAATTTACACTATGCAGTCTGTCGACGTCTCATTTAGGTTAGATAGAAATCTGCATACTCTTGCTCTTGACGATCATGTCATCCACGTATATTTCAACATTCCCGCCAACATGTTCTTTAAACCTCTTATCCACCAAACGCTGGTATATGGATCCAAAATTTTTTGAGTCCGTATGACATCCTCTTATAGCATAATATTCCTGCGATAGTGATGAACTAAGTTTTCTCCATGTCTTCCTCTATCATTAGAATGTTGTGGTATCCTTTGTGTGAATTAAAAAAATGCTAACACATCATACCCAGTAATGGTTTTGATGAGTTGATCGATCGACGAATGTGGAGAGCTATCTTTGGGACAACACTTGTTTAAATTGACGAAATTAATGCACATCCTTCATCCACTTTCACGCTTCTTAACCATGACTAGATTTTCCGGGCAATCTAGATGGACTACTATCTTGATTATGTCTTCCTTGAGTAGTTTTGATACTTCCTCCTTCAGGGTTACTCCTCTTTCGGGGACCAAAACTCTACTCTTCTCTTTGATCGGCTTGATTGGGGGGGTCAATGTTAGGGTGGTGTACCGCCATAAATATTTGGACCCCTGTCAAGTCAGAAACATGCCACAAAAAGACACATAAATGCTCATAAAGTAAAAGTTATAGATGTTGCTTCACCTATATGGTAAGCTTTACCAATTTCTACGGCTCTTGATGATTGGAATAACATTTTTTTCATCGGTAAGTGAGCCATCAATAGCCTCTCTATGGATCATGCTAACTATTCTCATCTTATTGCGTTCTTTCCAAACAACTATCATAGAATGTTGAGTCATTACCTTATCCCCTTTTACCTAATCGATACCATTGTCAGTTTGAAACTTTATTGTTCAGTCATGGGGGGACGAAATAGCCCTGGTTTGGTTCATTCATAGGTGGCCAAAGTTTACATTAACAGTCGAGGAGGCACCGACATTGGCAAAGTTGCATCTTATCGTCCTACTTTTTTCTTCATTTTCAATGGTAACCAACAATGAGATTATGCCAGTCAAGAATTATGATCAACCGGTCAATCATGATAGGATTGATGTAAAATTTGTCAATTCTCGATGCTAAGTCTTAGTTTGTCGAAGCTGTTAGAAAACACAACCTCTACTCCACTCCCACCATCAATGAAAACCATCTAAGTCAAGGCATCTCTAATACTGGAAGATATCACTATATGATCAGAGTGGGGGTATGGTTGGCAGAACATTGGTACTTGAGAAGGTGATAGCTCATCTATCTTGAAGCGCTTATTTTTAGGCCATTTCAGGTTCTTGTGCCAGCTTGAACTCTTTCTTGCAATCTAGTTTCTCCCTATCATCCCAATGATTACATTCACCGCTCTGTGATTCGTCGATGTCTGTGTATCTCCTAAATCTTTGCCCAGTTGCCAATCATTTTTATGCTATCTTCAATTTGGATTCTACTATTGACTTCAATCACTTGCTGGATCCTTCCTTGGCCTAGAAGGAAGGACATAACTGGGTAAAAAGCGCTCTAGAACCGAGGTACAAAGTGCCGATTCGTAGTGTCTATCATTTTCTCTTGATTTTCAACATGCTAGTATTTTTACCAAAAGTATAACCCCGGTCTGAGTTACTTCGATCCAAGTTCCGCACTGCCAGCAATCGAACACTTTGCTTAACAGGGGCAATATAAAAGTACATTGATATTTTAGAGTTAACTTTTTATTGCCTTAATGTACATTAATCGTTGTAACTCTTGTACACATATATGGCAAAGTATATGGTATTCCTGAGATGCCATGAGCAACGTATTTCTAGGGGTATTTTGTGCATTTTATTTTGTAGGGAGGTGCATTATATTATGTAAGATTGTGCATTATCATAATATGATTATTATCACAAAATAAATCTAATATGTGCAAATAATATAGTATTGAAATTCACATTTTACATATATAATACACAGTTATGGTACTTAAAGATATGGTATAAGAATTGATGTATGTGTGTATATATATACAAAAATCATCATCGATATATATTTTCACTCTATAAAAAATAATATAAAATAATTGAAATTGAACAAAGCATATTTACGTGACATATATATTTTTAAAAGATAAAATTTAAAAGTAAAATGCCAAACTATTAATTTCAGTTGAAAGCGATTGTAGTTGAGTATTTACAAAAGGGAAGTAGGGACCGGAGCACAATACTATTATTCTAAATTGAGGCCCTCGTACTAAACCTCAATAATCAACAAATTTATCATTCTGATCCCAGAAAGCTATGGCGGCGTCACACTCCCCCCCAGCCGTTGGATATGTCAAAGGTAGACTTTCTGGACCCACCGCTCTGAGCATTCGGGTTCGCTATTGAACTAATCTCTTCCCAAAACGTTGTCGACCGCTTCGTAGTAACCCCCAAGTGCTGTCAGGTTAATCAACTCTTGCCATGTTCTACAACTGCAATGTGTAATATCATTCAAATTTATGGGTTTTCTTTCAATTTTGTTTCCTTTTTGATTGATGAATTTGCACAGCCGTTTAATGTGTTTCATGGAGGGGTGTCGGCGTTGATAATGGAGGCGGTGGCGAGCATGGGCGCGATCAACGCTACGAGGACGAGGGGGCCGTAATACAGCTGAGCATCAACCATTTCAAGTCTGCTCAAGTCGGCCACGTTGTCGTTGTCAAAGCCAAGCCTGTCAGTGCCGGAAAAACCATTCAGGTAAGATCTATGTTCTTCTTACTGCCAGAGAAAATGTATGTGAAGGGGCCCGAACCACGCACGTTACTATTCACTAAATAAGAAATTGAAGTGCATCAATGTACTTTATTCATAAAATAAAAACACGAGTTTAGTTCATTACTCTAAACCTTTACCTATCACATCAAACCTAAGGTAAAGAAAATTTTCCTTCTTTAGTACTCCCTCCGTCCCGGAATAATTGACACATACACTTTTGACTCGGTATTTTATGCAAGTTGATGTGATAGAAAATAATTATGAAAAAGTTGAGATATTTTAGGAAAATGGTGGGGCCAGTCAAAATGGTGTTGAAGTTAAAGAGAATATTGTAGGAATTTTACAGCATATTCTTTGTCATCTTGGGTAAGAATTAAAATATGTCTATTTAAGTGGGACAGACAAAAATAGAAAGTGAGTTAATTATTCAGGGACGGAGGGAGAATATAAGTTGTTCAATCTTGATATCTCTAGCCATTGTAGAGAATTTTATATTTGAGAAATTTATATGTGGAGAGGTGAGGGCCAATTGAAAAGTTGACATATGTCAAATTCAAGTTACCATTGTTCTTGACTCATCCTTGGGGACAAATCTAAATAGTTGGTTAATAAGATTTTATAAGACATTCAACTAACTTAGCAACTTCAAAGATGAGTCCTCTTTAGCAAACATTATCAAAGGAAATACATACAAGAACCTCAGTTATCTAATCTCATCATCTATCTGTGCTCCTTCAGGATCTTCCTTCCAACTATTTAGGAGTTTTGTAACTTGCCTCGGAAGATCCTCAAATTCCTTTCCTTCCATACATGATTTTTTTTAAAATACCAACAAAGTTACCTTCTAAATATTTCCTCTAGCTAACCACACCTTCATTTTCTTCTTCAATTCCCTCAAATTCCTCAATTTGGTTACAACTATTGCTTCCAAAACCTTCATGTCAAATGAGCATTGTGCAAATAGATGCACCGCTATTTCAACCAGATCCCACACAAACAACAAAAAAATTGGTTGCCACAGATTCTGAATTATTGCAATCTATCTACAGTTGTCAGCCTTCCCTTGAACATCAACCTAAGAAAATACTTATATTCTGGAAGGATCTTAGGGTGCCAAATCAGTTTATCAAGAGGATGCTTCTGGTCATCTCCTTTTAAGATATTGTATACCTTAGTGATAATGTACCAACATGTGTTAGTGATCCTGGAGTCCAACTTAGCCAACAAGTTGTCTTTCAGTCTTACCAGAGATTTCCAGATCTAGCTCTGAGCTTGAAAACATGTATAAGTTTTAAAAGGACTACCTCTCAAGTAAAATAATTGTAGTCATTTCACTCATAGTATGTCTTTCTTTTAGTGAATATTCCAAACATGCTTGCTAAGGGCCACTAGGTTCCATAAAGAGGGATCTTTAAACCCCATTATAACCACATATTTGGATCTACAAATTGAACTCCATGTAGCTTAAGTGAAAAACCTTCCTTCTGCATTCCTATTCTGCGAAAAAAGTCCTACGTATCTTCACAACTACTTTATGGATACCTTTAGGGATTTTAAAAACACATGACCGGTAACAACAATGCTTAACAAGATTGAGTTTATTAGTTGGGCTCTCCCCGTTTAAGACAAGTTCCTTGAATCCCAAGTCTTTAGTTTGCCAAAGATTCTTTCAAGCAATATGGAACAAAGATGGCTTATCCCATCCCAGGGAATTGACAGATACTTCATTGGGAATGTACCTCTTGTAATTTGCAAAATGTCAGAAAGCATCCTTTGATCTTGATTATCTATCACAAAAAAGTAAACCATGGTTATGTGCTCATTCATAGCTAAACCCGAGAACTTTAAAATCCTCCAAACAACTCTTTACCCCCTCAATTGAATGCTTATATTCCCCACAACAAAATTAGAAGGTCATAATAAACAAATAAAAGGTTTTGAATACCTGTTTTACTATATCTCTTGTGATAATTAATTAACTTTCTTTTGGACTTCATTTCAAGCAACTTGTTGGATACTACATAATGAGCACAAACAACAAAGGTGACACGGGATCACCTTGTTTAACCCGGTTATACCCCTAAAAGATTAAAAAAAACCTATTAAGAGATAGACAAAAGCATGAGGTTCTCACTCATTTTTCTAGCCAACTTAAGAAGAGTCTAGGTAGTTTTAGCACTTTTAGCCAAGAAAACAAGAACCTCCAGTTAAGGCTATCAGAAGCTTTCCTTATATCAACCTTCAATACACAACTTAGCCTTAACACCCCTACATTATAATTGTGGATCATTTTTGTGCCTGCAGAATGTTGTATGCTATATTTCTTCCTTTTACAAAGGCCCCTAGATTATTACTGATCAATGTTGGCATGACTTCACTTAAGCTTGTTCAAAGGATCTTTGCCAGTGCCTTATTAGGGACTGAGCAATAAGTTATATGCCATTGATCAGAGGTTGTTTGAGCATGTTGAACCTTAGGATTAATGCCAAAACTGCCTAGTTGAAGTAATCTAGAAGATCTTCCTGATAGAATTTTTTTCCCATAATGAATTCAGTATTACTAGAAAGAATAAATAAATTAGAATTACATAAGGAATAATAGTACTGAAATAACTCTAATCTAGTCGCTAGTCTTATCCATATCTAGTCATCTATTTGACTGATTCTAACACACCCTCTCAAGAGAAGCATTGGATGCTCAGAGATGCAAAGCTTGGATCTGAAGAACTCAAATAATAGACGAGAGAGGCCCTTGGTGAAAATGTCTACAATCTAAATAGAGGTGGGAACATGAGCAACTCGCAGCTTGCTAGATGCAATTGTCTCCCAAACAAAATTATAGTCGATGTGTTTTGCCCACTTGTGAGCAACTACATTCTGAACCAAAAACATGGCACTAAGATCACAAAGAAGATGAGTCAGCCAAACAATCTCTGAAGTGGTATTGGCATGGGTCCAATACTCAGATTCCGTGGTAGAATGAGACACAGTAGGTTGTTTCTTGGTACTCCAGGAAACAAGGTTTCCACCGAGAAAAACAACATAGCCATATATGGATGGACGAGTCAAAAGAAAATGGGCACAATCAGCATAAGAATAACCCAAGACCTCTGGAGAACTGGCAGACCAAAAGGTAAGATCGAAATGCACGGTACCTCGAACATAGCACAAAATCCGAGTGACCTCAACAAAGTGATCGTACGAGGATCATAATGATACTGACTGACTGTGTTGACTGCAAAAGCCAAATCAGGACGAGTAATCTTGATGTACTAAAGATCCCTGACCAGAGATTGATAAAGCGTCGGATTCTAAAACCGAGGGCTGGTAGAGTTGTAAAGTTGCGAGCCTGGCACAAATGAAGTAGAAACTGGAGCAGCATCAGACATCCCAGCACGAGTGAAAATATCCATACCGTACTTTGCTTGTTGTATAGTAAATCTGAGGAAATGGGTGTAATTTCCAAATAAAAAAAAACTAGTGAAAAATGCCCAAATCCTTGATTGCAAACTCCCGATGTGTCCGATTAATGAACTGCCGAAGAAGAAGAATCGAGTTGTTACCTATAAGGATGATGTCATCGACATAAATTAGCAGGTATAGTAATGACGAGCCCCGACATAGAAAAAAATGAAAGTGTCAGTTGTACTACATAGAAACTGGAGCTGAATTAAATAGGTGTTGAATCGATAGAACCAGGACCATGGAGCTTTCTTAAGACTGTAAATTGCCTTGTAACCAACAGGTCGCGCCATGTAAATTGGATTATCAAGCACACCGTTGAGGAAAGCGTTCTTGACATCAAGCTGATGAAAAGACCAAGAGCGCATCGTAGCAATAGCCAGAATAGTACGAACCATGGAGGCTTTGACCGGTGGACTAAAAGTGTGATCATAGTCAAATCCCGGAATCTGAAAAAAACACCTACACAACAAGCTGGGCCTTATGACGCTGAACAGTTCCATCAGGATGATACTTCATATGATAAACCCATTTTAGCCAACAATTTTAACGTCGGATGGGCTGGGCACCAAATCCCAAGTGAGCTGTACGCGAAGAGCTGTTATTTCATCATCCATAGCAAAACCCAAGATGGATACTAAAGAGCAGTGCGATAATCCATGGGTTCAGACTAAAAAAGTAAGGCAATGATAAGATCGTGAGAAACAATATCAGAATAATCAATGCGCTGAATAGCCCCAGTCGCCGATCGAGTAGCCATCTAACGAGTGTGAGCCCGGGGAGGAAGGACCGGAGGAGTGGACTTGGCCGAAACAACCAGAGATGTATCGGGCTAGTCGGTAGGCTGGCTGGTGGCACAGGCTGACCATCAATAACTAGATAAGGTATGTGGAACATATAGAGCAAGGTTCCGAAGAAGACTAAGTAGTCACGGGCAAAGAAGGGCAGCGACACTATCGGGGATAAATGAATGCAGAAACGTCCAATGTCAACAAGGAAGAACCAGTCACCGAGACTGTGGGTAGGCGAAAGGAAAATACACCTCCTCAAACTGGGCATGGCGAGTGACATAAACCTTGCATGTGGAAGGATCAAAACACTGAAATCCTTTGTAGTAGGAAATACAACTGATAAAGACACAAGGTTTTTTTGGAGCCAGCTTATGATTATCAAATAGGTAAACAAACTGAAATACCCGGCACCCAAATGGATGAAAGTTTGAGTAAATAGGATCACGACCGTAGAGAATCCCAAAAGAAGTATCATCCTGAAGAACCGAAGTAGGTAAACGGTTAATGTTGTAAACAGTAGTGGTAAACGCGTCGTCCCAATAAGAAAGTGGAAGATTCGAGTGAAAAGGCATCATGAGATCCATTTCTGCGATGTGTCTATGCTTGCGTTCAGCTCACTCATTTTTTTTCTGGAGTGTACATGCACAAAATCTGATGGTGAATTCCTTTTGAGGCAAAACGGGACCGTAAATGTGTGATCAAGAACTCCGTACCACCATCACTTTAAAATACCTTGATTGTGGACGAAAATTGATTCTCAACTAGTGCCTCAAACTTCAAATAAGTGTCAACAAAACTGCGAAGAAGTTGAAATATCTAAGTAAATCGAGAAAAATCATCCACAAAAAGGCATAATAAGATAAACCATTCGATGATAAAACTGGGGAAAGACCCCACAAATCATAGTGTATCAAATCAAGTACGTGCGCAACACATTTATGGTTCTCAACAAACGCCAACCGTTGACCTTTTTCCATAACATAGGGGGCGCAAGTATGCGGTTTAGTCACACAAAGATGAAACAGAAAGTAAACCAGACATCTGTAAATTGGAAATGAGTGCAGTCGACACCAGACCTAACCGAGCATGCCAAAGCTTGTAGGATGCCCATCCTTTATTCTGCTGCAAAAAAACTAGAGCTGTCTCTCCTCTATCCAAAACATAAAGTCTACCTTCACTGTGGCCCCTTCCCACGATTTCCTTGGAAACTTTGTTCTGAATCACAAAGTTCCGGTCATCAAAAGTTATAAACACATTCAAATATCTGGTCAGTTTACTAATAGACAACAAGTTTTTAGTAATCTCGGTAACAACCAGAATATCAGATAAACGTAAATCATCAGAAATTCGAGAATCAACAATATTAGAAATCTGAATAGAAGTACCATCACCAACAGAAAAATAAGAATTACCAGAATAATGAGTGACACTTTCCAAACTAGATGCCGAAGACACCATGTGACTGGTTGCACCAGAGTCCACATACCAATCTGAGGTGTGAGCAGAAGGCTCTAACTCCAAAGATGACTGAAAATTTCTAGCCAAATGGGTCGATTATGAATGAAAAGTTTGGGCCAACATCTTGTAGCAAGTTACAACATAATGATCGAAACGACCACACCAAGTGCAGTGTGGATGCCCACGGTCAAAACAAGAACTAGCCGCGAACTGAGCAAACCTGGGGGCCCTGCTGTCGCCACCACGTCCACCAAAACAACCGACCCTAGCCGGTGCATGATTCCATGCGTGGGCGACCGGCCCTGATGTTGTGCCGAGTGTCCCTGTAAATTCATCAAAAAATATTTGTGGTTCTTGGCACGAGAAAGAACATCGGCATATAGTGGCGTAACGTATGTATTAATCAAATTGGTAGAAAAATCTTTGAACTCAGAACCAAGAGAAGTTAAAAATCAGATAATTTGATCATCATTCGTAACAGGAGAACCCATAACAGATAACTGCTCAAAATTTTCTTTAAATTTAAGATGGAGTTCATAAACTGTACCAGCCTTATGTATACCATGGGTATCGGCACAAAGACGAAGAATGGTGAACGTGCTACTGTTATAAAAGGTGGCAACAATATTATCCCAGATCTCCTTCAATGTAGAGCAATCCGGAATTTGGGAAAGAGCTTTAGCCGTGAGAGAAGAAAACAACATACTACAGACGCGTTGATCCTCCGCGATCCACTGATCATAATCTGCTTTCACCTTCAATAAAACTTCATGCAGATCCATTTTAGCGTCGCCGCCAGAGGAGGCCATCGCGGCATAGGTAGTGGCAGATGAAGAGGTTGCCAATGGTGGAATATGAGGCGGCGGACATGGATGGTTGTAATCGACAAAACCGAAGAGACATTGGGGTTTGAAAACATAACCTGCCTAACGTTTCTAGAGAAGATAATTAGATGACATAAGTTTGATTGTCATCATGTGAAGAAAAGTGTTGTAGGAGGGTTTGTCGTCGTCCATTGTGAGATAGAGACGCCGGGAATTGCACCAAAATTTTATCAAAAAAGGTAAGAAGAGGATGGGTTTAGGTTGCTGAAAAGATGGGAGGGATGGGTGGCAGCCAAATTTGGAAATTTTTTTCGGGTTTTAGGTTTAGGACCAGAACTTTCTTTGATACCATGATAGAATGTTTTCTTGTAATGAATTATGTATTAATGAAAAGAATAAATATAGTAGAATTACCCAAGGAATATTGGTACTGAAATAACTTTAATCCAATCATCAGTCGTATCCATACCTAATTGATTGATTCTAACATTTCCCCTTTAAATTAAATTTTGATTGCTCTAGTAAAATTAGTACCCACAATTCCCCAAGCATGATTAAAGAAATGGCTGAAGTAGCTATCCTTACCGGGGTTCTTGCTAGATACAATACATTTTAAGGCTTTAAAAAAATTAAGACTCATTTTTAAGTTTTCTTCCTTAATATTTGTTTCTAATAACCCCAGCCAACCTTGTCTCCATAAAAACCTACCTTTTTTTGTTTATCACACTTATTTAGATCTCGGATAAACCAGCAAACAATTTTGTCATTCATAAATATCAGGTGGATCAGATAGCAAAGTGTAGCTAGTACAGGTGTTCTGCCTGTCAGTACCTTCACCATTCTTCCCTTTCTGAATCCGAGCCTTCTCTTTTCCTTTCCAAACTTGAATTCTCAGTCCATCAGTATGTTTTTCTCGTCCATTGTTATCCTGCTTCTCTACTTCAATTTTTCCTTTCATCTTGATTTGCTGCTTATTCACAGGTATATAAATATGGTTAACTCTAGATTTCTCCATTTCTTATTTTATGCACACCTCCTCTTGATGGCTATACAAATTACACTTCATACATTTCACCGGCCTTTATTCATATTTAATTTCTTGACTAACGATTACCTTTCTTTCATTCAAGAAATGCACCTTATCTGGCAAATTTTCACTGATTTCATCTCCACTTGAACTCGGACAAAAGCTAATCTCTCTTTTCTTTTGTCATTTTATACAGAAATATTGTCTTACCTAATGGGCTCACAGTTTTACTTACAATTGTAGGCTGCCAATATACTAGGGGCAAATTTGGTAGCTGAATTCAAATAAGTACTGTTGCAGGCTTATCTAGTTCACATTTTACATCCTAGGCTCTTAAAATTACAGGTCTACTATGAAACAATACAACACCACAAGCAAGCATTTCATCCCTCACACATTTACTCTGACATTTCACCATAAACATACAAGGTTTTAATTGATTACCGTTGTTATCTTCTTACACCAGATCCATAAGAAGTAACCCTCCATCATCTTGAATGGTGGATTACCTCCCGTCACTCTCCAAACTATAGTGTCATCCCACTATTTTATACTCTCCTGAACATCCTCCACATTAATCTCTCACATTGATAGCCCCTCCACCATAATAGGTTCATAGTACTTCATCTCATTGTCTCCAACTATCGAGCTTCATGATCTCTATTCTTTGAGTTCTCCGATCTCGTCTTCAGTTTCATCATCGCTTCAAGATAGTTTTCATCCTTTTTCTCTGGTTTCCCCGCTACTGAAATTTCTTCAACTTCGCTAATCTTACTCCCCGATTAAGAATTAGGGGTTTCTTCATTCACCATCTCCCTTTCATCAACCATCATTTCCTCCACCAGAATACCCTTCAACCCCACTTCTTCTTCCTCGCCTTCCCTATTTCCATTTTCTCCTCTGGTGACCATATTCACATCTTGTTTTTGAGATGGTGTCGTCTTCTATGATTTCCTGCAGTTTCTCTTACCCAATCTACCCATTAGGATGGCCAATGTAGCTCAGATTACCAGACTGAGTGATGAAGAAGACCATTGAAAAAACACATATTCAAACGTATGATCGTACACAGTAAGAGAGCGAAAGAAAATTTACAACTTAAGTAGTTTCTAATGTGGGATTATTAGAAATTTATCCAAGAAAGCAAGATCTAGTTTATTAATGGTTACTTTGTGGCCACAAAACAAAAAAGGTACATGATTTAATACTTGTGGACTAAAGTTATTTTCCTAAAATAAAATTCAAGAGCTGTAAATGGAAATAGAAACCAAAATAAAGGCGCTCGACCATGACCTAGAAACTAATTTGCCAATTATTACTTTGTAGGTATGAGAAGTTCAGCTTTGGAAGACCAGTTCCACGAAGCTGGACAAGCAGTGTTTAATAGCTTCAGCAAAGGTTACAAGTATGTGCAACATTCGGGACAACAATAGCAATTCTAAAAAGTATCAAGTTGGTGCAAAGTTATGATAAAAAGATGTCCCACACAGTTCAAGGAATAAATCACTATGATTCTCTTTTACTTGTATACATGATTAATACGGATTGAAAATTATTTTTGAGAAAGGCTTACGTGAGATCGTCTCATCATAATGTATGGTGAGATAAGTGCCTATATAAAGTTTCAAAAATTAAAGAAAGTGACATAAAATTATACATTGTTTCATCATAACTTATTATGTCATCTCTCATCATTACATAATTATATTTTAACCTTGTGTCTCACTATAAACTTGAATAATATTGTTTAATCTTTTTTTTTATTCTTGACAAATATTGATTCTCTAGTTTGATAGTTCAATTTGTTTTTATGGTTGTATTGAACGATAAAAAGAGCAGAGTGCATAGATAATATCTAAATTAACTGAGAGTGCTGATCAAATTTTGAATTTTTTGAAAGGGTCAAGTTATCTTTTTACTGATTTAACCGGCTGACAGTAAAAAGATCATTCACCATCTTTAAAAATTAAAAATGAAATATTTTTTTAAAAAAAAATGAGGTGACAATGGTACCCATGTTCTTTTCATATTCAATATTTTTTCCCTAATTGATCTCACCACCACCACCTCCTAAAAATACTATAATCAAACTTTTCCAATCCAGTCCGGAATGCAAATTGTGCAATAGACAAGAAGAACCCTAGGTTTAAATCCAACTTGTTTCCCGCAAATCTGGGTTCCTATCTCATTGGTGAAGATGGAGTCGATGAGTGACTGGTTGGATCTCCTGCTCCAATAAGTGGGAAACAATTAAGGCAAAGATTGTGGTTTGTGGCGATGAGGGGATCAACGAAGAAAATGGTTACTTGTGGCTGGTGTTTATGGTGGAGAACCTGCGGAGATTGGTAGAGTGGATGAGAAGTTAGTGGTGGTTGCGCACCTTCCATGCTGGACGGGATGACATGGGTTCGGATACATTGGTGGCTACTTGAATGGAATGGGGCAACCACGTGCAGTATGAAGAGGAAAAGTGTGATATGTAATTAGGGAGAGGGTTCTACCATTAGATGGTGGTTGTTGTGTGGGGATAGTGGTGGTGAGGGATGGCGATGTGGGGCGATGGTGGTTGTAGGCATGGTGCATTTACGTGGTGGTTTATGTGTGATGAGGTGGTGGTTGTGGGATGAGGAATGATGGATTATTTTGTCTCTAAACTTTTATGCAATGGTGTTTTAGCCAGTTTTCTTTATTTTAAAAAAAAAATAAATCCTATGAATAATCTAGGATAAATGGTATGGTCAAATATTTTTTATGTCTGTTAAATGGTTAAGTGGAACTTTCAAAAGATGGAGGAGTTCAGTAGTAGCACTTTTCAATAAATTTGGGGTTCTTGCACTACTACATATATACTCGTTAACTAGGGTTTGAAAGAGCTTTTATTGTGAGTCAATATTGTCAACCGTAAATAATATCATCAACATAAAACCAATAGATCGAGAAGATATGATTCTCGAGAAAACACGAAAAGATAAGTATTTGAACCACAAATCCTCATTTTAAAGTTGTCTTCATCAAATAACAAATAGTTCGGAGAAATCTATATCTACATTTATAAAGGGAAGAATTTAAGCAAGCAACAACGTACAACTGGCCACGGAGATCTGTGTTAAGGATACGAGACAAGGTTTTCTCATGGTTAAATCACTGTGTGAGTAGGAAAGGGAATTTGGTGGTATCTGAAGTATATAACAGGTTCAAGGGAGGACATGTAACAAAAGCACAGACTGGAGACATTTGGCATGAAAACATCCGTCCAAAACATAGGTTTTTCCTATGGTTGTTAGTGAATGACAAGCTAGCTACGATAGATAGGCTGCAAGGGTTTGGGATATTAGAGAATTAAACTGATTGTTGTTTATGTGGAAAGAAGCAGGAAACAACAAGCCATCTATTTGTTGATTGTGAATATGCGCAGGAGATGTACAAGCAGATGAAGTAAAAAAGTTGCAGCAGCCTCAGAAACTTGAAGAAGTTGTTGTATATAGAAGGTAAGAGGAAAGATGGAAAACTAATTCCAGTGATGTGTATTGGAATATACAATTTGTGGATGGAAAGAAATAGAAGACTTTTTGCTCAACAACAATTGAAGGCGGGAGTATTGGTATTTCAAACGAGTATGTAATGTAAATGGCGGAGGAAGAAAACTTGGAAGAGAAGGTTGAAAGAAGAAATGAACACAATACTAGAGGTAGAAAAAGTAGAGTGACGACAAATTTTATATGTGGAGAGATATTTTATGTGGGGGTGAGGGGCGAATTAAAATTTGTCAAGTGTCAAATGGAAAATGTGACTAACGGTTCTTGCTCTTCTCTATCTTTTCTCTCTCCGGTTCATTCATTTTCCCTTAATTTACATTTCCCCCCTTATTTTACTTTTCCTCTCCAACCTGAACGAAACTACAATTGTACTCCATTTTCTCGTTCTATTGCCTTTCAAGCCCACCGGCTCCGACGACGACACTAGCGGGAAGAGTAAAACATCATATACTAATCCATGACTTTATGATGGTATCTGAACTTATAGTCAGGAAGATTATTAACCACTTACTTAATAGGAGAGTGAAGAATGAGTTTTAAAACTTAATATGTATTCTTTTCCTAGTCGTTTCTGCTCAGAAAACCCATCGGTACTGGCTTCGAGATTACTGTAGCCTGTAGTTGAACTCCTCAATTGCAATCTCCCTAGAATTAGCAACCTTAGAAGAAGCTAAAGAATGGGAGTTGGAAATTAATAGAGCGGATTTCACTTTACATGACAAATAGCCCATCAAGATTCAATCTCTCATACACAATTGGTTGAAGGGTTTTTCGAGTGGCAGGGTTAATTAGGAATTGAAATGATGTAGCTTGCA
>JAULKM010000008.1:10980901-11000683 GCA_032355605.1 Rubia tinctorum
TGGTGTATATATGTTTACATATATATATATATTTTTTAATATATCCATAGAAATATAATTTTCGTAGACATACAAAATTTTAAAAATAATTGGTAGCTGAATAATGAAATCGAAAAAATAATAAACTTAAAAAATAATAACTTTAATAATAATTGGTGTTCTCTCTGTTTTGTTATTTATGGCACACTTACTATAAATTGATGTTTTCTTTTATTTGACACTCTTTCCATTTTTGGAAAGATTCTTTCAATTTTATCCACACATTCTACTTTTTACTTTCTACATTCAAGTTCATCCATTCATTTTCTTCACATAAATCCAAGCACATAAACCTATTGTGCCATAAATAGAAAAACAGAGGGAGTATCATTTTTATATTTTAATTTTTCAGAGATAATTATGTTTTATCCATTTAAATCCATTGGAGCAAAAAATACAAGTAAGAAAGACACATAGCACAATACCATTGGACCAAAATATACAATTTATCTCATTAAAATCTTAACTCACCACATGGGACCCACCCCGTGTGATAAATTGGAGAATTTTCAAGAGTCAATTTCCCACTCCATCCTCTCGAGTTAAGTCCAATTCTCTCTACCCCCACTCTACATAATCCCCCCATTGTAGAATTTCACTCCACATAACTCACCAAACTACATTCTCCCACTCCACTATTGCATTTGCTCTAATAACCCGACTCGGTCTTTCGATTGTAACCCGCGATTTTTTCCTAAAAATAACTAAAATAATTATTCAACACTAAATTTGAGCCATTAGGCCATGTACAATGGTAAAATCACTCTCAAACCACTCTTGTGGTTTCAATTCATTAAATAAGCAATCTCTCTCCTCCATCTCAACAATTCAAACCACAATTAAAACACTTCATTTTCTCTCCACAATGGTTCAAACCACTTTAAAACCACTTTATGGACCTCACTTGATTATCTATATCCTACTCATTAATTCTACCTTTAATAAGTAATTCAAATAATTTATTAAACAAAATAAATTTAACTGTAAATTTAATAATACAATTTTACTCTCTTTATTATTTATGAATCACACCTAATTTTCCCTATCCTATTTATTAATTTTATCTTTAGCATTTATTTAAATAAATTTGACAATTCAAAATAAATTAAAATGCAAAATATAATAATATATTTTAATTTTAAAATTTAATTTCCTTTTTCAATCATAATTTATTTTCGTTAAAATTAAATTGAGTAAAGAATAATCAGAAATTTAAAATTAAAATTAAAAAGAATGAAAAAATTAAACTGAATACTCCAGTCAAAACATGTAGGCGGTAGAAAAAATTTCAAACAAAAATTGTGCTCTGACCAAACCATGTGCTCTCTGTCAGAAATGGGACGGTTCCCATTTTGGAGCCTGGTCCTGCGGGTTGGTTTGGTCCAACCCGCTTTCAGCCCCCACTGTGAGAATTATTGTCCCTATTTAGTCCCAATTTTTAATTCAAACCACTCTAAAACCCCCATTGTACATGCTCTTAGATTAAATCATCAACGGTTCAGATTTTTTCTCACATTAAGGGGTGTTCTCACCTGAACTCACCCTTACATACATATATATATATATATAACTCACCCGGTGAGGTGAACTCTAGCATTGGAATAATCACTTTGCATGAACGAACCAGTTCGCTAAACACACATGACACCTCGCCCCAAGGGTAATCAAGCCCGAAAACAGTGGGAAAGCACCAGTTGCGACAAACATCAACCGTTAGGCAACAATGAGGGAAGAACACAATATGTGGACCACGCTCCCATGACCTATACTCTATAAATAAGGACAAATGACAATAAACAATGTAAATCATTTTCGACGAAGAAAACACTCATAAGAAAAGCAACCCTAATGTGGGCGTCAAAATTTTTACCTAAAAAACCACCTCGATTTTTTTTGCAAGTACTTAAAGAGGCTGGACTGGACTTTTTCTGGGAACTATGACCAATTTGAAGGACCTGCGTCAGTGGCGCCATCTGTGAGAATATTTTTTCTTTCCGGGGGAAGGTTTTAGGACACGCCGTAGTCACCACCATATCAGCAAGCATGCAAAGATTCTTACACCCAACGAAGCCAGAAAGCAACGAACTAGATTAATAGACCAAGGAAGATAACAACAACAACACAACCGAACGTCTACACATTTGTCACAAGCAGGCGGATCTGTGTCCAAGGTACGCTTCGACGGGGAAGCTAGCCCATATATAGGGAATGATGCATAATTATGAAACCCCCATTCCCAGTCGTATTTACAAGGCTTTCTTAGCCACGGAACTAGGCACTTTAAATCAAGAATAAACCAATAAAATATCGACTAAGTGGAACAATTCACGCACGGATAAACTAATTACATAAAGAAATAACGTGAGCTGGTGAAACAATGGGAAAAATTAGACCTCCATAAGGAAAAACAGTGAGGTATGGACAAAATCGCGAGGTATCACTATGGCACAGCTTGCAAAACTCACCCCAATTCAAATATTTTTTCATCATCCTTCATTCTGACCCAACGTTCACTAGTATAACCCGGTGATCCTGTGCGAAAATTATAAAATACATTAGATAATGAAAATTATGAAAACATAAAACATTTAAGAGATACACACTTATGGCAAGCATGGATATTCCTAGAAAATCCCACGTTGGATGTAACCCAAACTTGCATCCCCAACAACCGAATTAACTCTCCCAATATATCCAAACGAAACTGATTATCACATATTAAATGAGATCCTCAAACCAAACCCGAGATAGCCCTGGAATCCCAAACCATCAACCCCATTGAAAAATCACAACTTACAAACACTCACAACAACTTAACATGTTAAAAAAAATACAAATCATTACTCAAAATCACTTCACAAAAACACACAAATACAAAGAAGCAACACACAACCGCAACTGAGGGAATATCCAGGGTGCAACTGAGAGAATACTTAAGGTACAATTGTTTTTTATAGGCATAAGCTAGCCTAGGAAAAAACCCCTTTATTAAAATGCCTTAAAGGTCATGTCACCATGTTTCCCAACAGTGGCTAACCACTTATTCGGCCTTGGGAAACGGAATGCAGTAATGTTCTACACATTCCAATAGAAAGAATCTAAAAAGACCATGTGCACGTAGCAAGCTTATCCACAAACTAACCAAAAACCACTTAGACCCAAGCCCACACAATTCATGTAATCCTAATTTACATACTTGATCCACACATGAAGCAAAGAGATGACGAAGCATCTCCTCATCCTTGCTTCGCAAATATGACCCACACACAACTTCACTATACCTCCCTACTCGGGCAACACAAGCCGGAAAATCACCTGCGGATTCGCATAGTAGCAGAGTATCTGAATGGAAAAATAGAACTGTGACCATCCACGGCTTCGCATACGTCTCAAAAATCACCAGCACAATGACACAATTAGAGTATCTTCCTACTTTCCCGTAATAGTCTTCTCACCCAAATCATTTATAACACCAGCAAACCACTAATTATTTCACAAATTTACACGTTAAAAGTCTTGAAAAAAAATCCTTGTCTATACCAAAATATTAATCTACTTCCCTTATAAGAGAAAGGTACCATCCTTTTAAAACAATATACAATACATAGTTTTAATATTACGACCCTGAAACAATCAAGTAATTACTAACAACATAATCAAATCTTCATCAAAGCAAAGTAAAACCAACAATCCCAACCCTACCAATCCAATATCAATAAGGTAGTTTCGATATTGAAGCCTTCCCCCAATTATCCTCATCTTCAAGGATCTCCTCCAATTTCCATCACATGTGCGAGTACACACTGTCTCGTATACTGTAGGTAGCTTCTATACGTCTTATATTCTTAACGGAGGATTTTCTTAGATGTATTCACGAGCTAATTTCTCGGCGGTGGGTTTTAATCTTTCATAAATTAATATTGTGAGACTTTAGGCATGAGAAACAAATTACAGGTCTGGATCTCTTGTCTCCCCAAATTTATGTTGCAGTCGGTAATGAACAAGGAAGCCATTTAACCTTTAAAACTCCAACAACTTTGAGCTTGAACACAGCGGCGCTCGAGTGGCACAATATTCTTCAATCGTTGCCTGAACTAATGACTATTCCAACACCGATTGTCCATCAACTGAGAAGAGAATCTGTTTAGAGCCTATTAATGCATCCCATCCGGCACCTGAGGAACTCACCTGAAAATTTTCATATTTGTTGGCAGCAGCCCCTCTTCTCTTCATTATTATACAGACCATAGGGCCTTCTTTACTGGGGACCTCTACCAGGGTTTAAATCAATCTAAAAGCAGGGTTTAATTTTTCCTTTTAAATGAATTTACTCCCAGGCAAGGGAGAAAAAAGACACAGTGAAGAATAATAATTTCTTAGTTGCAGGGAAGGGAAAAGAAAAAGTGGATGATGGAAAAGCTTTGATGGGTTTAGGCATGGCTAAAAATGAAGTTTCGAAAAGAAAGATCCTTCCTGATTCAGTTCCTATTTATTTAGATGTAGAGTTCAAAAGGTAATTTTTTTTGAAGAAATCACCATCGGGTCAAACCATAAAAGTACTAGCGGTAGGATCTGGTAAGAGCCAGTCCGCCGAGGAAAATTAATTACATAAGTTGGAACTGCCAGGGGTTGTCTGATCCTCACGCAATTAGACATTTGAAGCCCATTATTAAGAAATACAATCCTCGTTTCATTTTCCTTTCTGAAATAAAATGTTCTTCTTTGCTTTTGTCTAATGTAAGAGACCAACTAAAATTCCATGAAATTTTTGTTGATTCTAATGGAAATTCAGGTGGTCAACATTATTATGGAATAGAGACATCTCATATACTATTTTGTCATTTTCTTTCAACTTTATTAATTTTATAGTAGTCGATCCAATCACTAATTTTAAATGGCATTGCACAGGTGTTTATGGCGAGCCCGATACTGCAAAACGTAAACAATTTCAAAAAAAATTCCCAACCATAACAAATGTTTCGTAACTACCATGGCTCTGTATAGGCAATTTCAATGAAATCTTACACCAACATGAACTAGAAAGTACTAATCGAATGCCCCAATGGCAAATTGACAAATTTCAAAATGCTTTGAACGAATGTAATTTAACAGATTTGGGTTTCGCTGGAAGAAAATTTTACATGGCGTAGAAATTGGAAATATCTTTATACAGTCAGAGCTAGGCTAGATAGAGCAATGGCTATGACGGAATGGAGAAATATGTACCCAGCATCACAATTCAAACGTCTATTTAACCATCAATCAGGCCATTCTCCAATTTTATTAAAAATTCAAACAAAAGGTCCATCTACGCAACCATGTATCGGCAAAAAGTTTTCTACTCTGACAACTATTGGATGAAATCACCGAAATGCAAAGAAAAAGTGGAAGAAAGCTGGAATAACTCTGAATTAGATATATCTACCACAATTCATGAGTGTGAATCCAATTTAGCCATGTGGGCAAAATCTTAATTCCAAGGAAAACATAAGAGAGTGGAGAAGCTATCGAAACAAACTGAAGTTTGGACGAATCACACCTGAGATACAAAATCCGTTTATCCTCTTTGAAGAAAGAGTTGGAACATTTTTTGGATCTGGAGGATGCCAAGTGGAAGCAAAGATTGAAGCAACATTGGCTTCAAGAGAGGGACAAAAATACAAACTTGTTCCATTCTTTTGAAAAAAAGAGCAAAAAAGGAACACCTTATTCAAGTTGAAGGGTGAGAGAGGAATTTGGCGCTCAGACCATAAAGAAATAGAAGCTCTAATCTTACGACACTTTCAAGAGGTCTTTACTTCATTAGAGCCACAGTGAGACCTTATTCTTCAAGCTACAGCACTGATTCAACCATCAGTAACAAGTAAAATGAATGCTTCTGTCACAAGATCCTATATAGCCCAGGAGGTTATAAAGGCACTAAAGCAAATGGGGCCAAATAAATCACCAGGCTCGGACGCGATGCCTCCATCTTTTTACCAAAAATATTGGGAAATGTGGGACCAAAAGTTACATCATCAATTCTACAGTTTCTTAATTGTGGAGATCTTCTGAATGAGTTAAATGAGACAACAGTGGTCTTAATCCCGAAAATCTAAAAGCCGACAAAGCTATCGCAGTTCAGACCCATTAGTTTGTGTAATATCATTTATAGAACATCTCTAAATGCATATCTAATAGACTGTGAAGCATAATGGATAGGATCATTTTTTAATATCAAAAGTTCTTTTGTGCCTATACGTCTTATCTCTGACAATATTCTTATAGCACATGAAACTCACTACTTTAGAAAAACAAAAGAATAAGAAAACAATGCTACATAGCGATATAGTTGGATATGAGTAAAGCATTTGATAGAGTAGATTATCTTTCTTATTACAAACACTAAGATCTATGGGTTTTAATGAGCAGTTCATTAGGCTTATAGAGCAGTGCATATCATCAGTTTAGTTCTCCTTTGTGCTTAACGAGAAACATTTTGGTAATCTTACCCCATCCAAAGAGATCAGCAAATAGACCCTCTATCACCATATTTGTTTATTATCTGCGGGGAAGTCCTATCCCAACTATTAAAGGATAGCTTAAGAAGGAAATTGATATCAGGACTGAAAATAGCAAAGTCAGCCCCTACACTCTCTCATCTATTGTTTGTCGATGACACCTTAATATTAGGCAAGGCATCCCACAGGGAGGCAACTTAATTGAAACAGATCGTGCAAGATTATAAGAAGGTGTCCGGAAAAAAAAAGTGAGTTATGATAAATTATCATTTACGTTCAGCATGAATGTACATGAAGATATCAAAAAAAAGCATACCCTCTATTATGGACATGAGAGAGTCAAGGAGACCCAATAAATATCTAGTTTTCCAACTATCTTAGGTAGGTTAAAATGTGTCTCTCTTGAATCAACCAAAAAAAGTATGGACAAAAGTTCAAAGTTTGGAGCATAAACAACTGTGAAAAGGAGGAAAGGAATCCCACCTTATTCTTGTTATGCCAAGACCACACACAAATCAAGAAGATTGTTGGACATGGATACCAACTGTGGATGGTATATACTCACTTAAATCATGTTATAAACTATCTATTAATTCATTGTATCTCAACAATGCAGGTCATGTAGCAAGTAGCAGCCAAGGACCCTCCCCTCATTGGAAAGAATTGTGAAAATTGCTCGTGCAAAATAAAATTTCCCATTTTCTTTGGAGATTATGCAAAGATCAACTTCCTTCAGCAAAGAATTTATGCCAAAGAGGAAGGCATGCACAAAGCCATTGTGTATCATGTAAAAATGAGGACACATCCTTAGAACATATCTTATTTCATTGCCCACTCGCTCACCAAATGTGGTTTGCAGCAGATGTTCTTGAACAGGTCTACAGGTTTCAACAACAAAACTTCTCCCTATGGGTAATTGATATGCTCATTAACCTGGAAAGAGATTTGATAGAGATTATAGCAATGTTAATGAATCAATTATGGTTCCATCGAAATAAACTCTTACATGGTGAATTTCACGAGCTCATACCATCTTATTGCATTTGTTTCACCTTGCACCAATTGGAGGAACTCAAACATGGAGAGAATTACTAATTTTTATGGATGAAACAAGGACTGATGATGCACACATCACTGATGTATCGCAAAATGCGAGGATCATTCTATTCTTTGATGCAGCAGCAACAAGACTTCACTTGCTCATGATGGTTCATAAAAGATTTAGAGGGAGACAATCCATGGAAATATGGTGAATCATCCAAAACAGATCAAATCCTTACACTGTAACTTACAGATGCAGTGATATTAAGACACGCACTTACTAAATGTGCCGATTTACAAATATATTCAGATGCAGTCAGAGGAGATGTGCAAATACTGATCAAGGCCATTTATAATCTGGAAGAAGACAGATCAGACTTTGGATTGATATGCACAGATATAAAACAATTATTGTCAAAATTACACAATTCAATAGTACAATGGATCCCTAGACAGACGAATAGTATAGCACACAAGTTAGCACAATATCCAAAGACTAATTGCTTGTACTTTTACTCATGGAGCTCGACTCCACACTTTGTAACTCAACCCAATATTTAATGAAATACAAATTTACCTTAAAAAATATTACATACATGAATATAAAATCACCAACTAGAAATTTCAAACTAAAAATTTTCATATAGTAACTATAATAATAATAATAAACCAATGTAAAATATAAAAAATGACATAGATACAACAACAAAATTAGAAGAAAAAAAATTCTAAAAACATATACTATTTTATTTTGACGATACAAGTTAGAGGAGATGCGCAAATACTGATCAAAGTCATTTATAATCTGGAAGAAGACAGATCAGATTTTGGATTGATATGCACGGATATAAAACAATTATTTTCACAACTAAACAATTCAATAGTACAATGGATCCCTAGACAGGCGAATAGTATAGCACACAAGTTAGCACAATATCCAAAGACTAATTGCTTGTACTTTTACTCATGGATCTCGACTCCACACTTTGTAACTCAACCCAATATTTAATGAACTACAAATTTACCTTTAAAAAAATATTGCATACATGAATATATATTCACCAACTAGAAATTTTAAACTTAAAATTTTCACATAGTAGCTATAATAATAATAAATCGATGTGAAATATAAAAAATGACATAGAATCAACAACAAAATTTGAAGAAAAAAATATAAAAACATATACTATTTTATTTTTCCGATACAAGTTATAATCTTAACTCGGCATTATAACTTGCATAAATATCATGGTTTGTTCATCATTGGTGCACCTTTATATTTTAGTGACAAGTTTGTTACTACCTCCATTTCGTTGGATGTGGCATAATAGTCTTAGGTGCTTGAATTTAACTGAATGAAATGAGTAGATGCAATCGAATTTAGAAAGAAAAGAAATATAATGGATGGATGAAATTGAAAAATTCTTTCCATAGGAAAAATGCGTCAAATCCACAATAACAATGAAAATGGAAAGTATGTCACAACCAATGCAACAGAGGGAGTATATTTATCTGAATGAGATTCTTATTGAATATGCCTGAATTTGAATAAGGCATTGTCCAGTTGGTTTTAATTTCAGCACATTTCAGCACCAGTAAGCTAAATTCAGCACTAATAAACCAAATTCCACACCAATAAACTCATCGTAGAAATAAAAATAATAACAAATAAATATTTAGTTGGGTTCTCTTAGTAACTGGTTGAATAATAAACCTAAAAGAAAAATAGGTTACGAGTACAACATCATTTTGGGAGTCATTCTTTTCATTTTTTGAAATAATGAACTACCAATAAATTCAATTCAGCACCAATAAATTAAATTCGGCACTAATAAACTAAAGAGTAAAATACAAATATAACCCTATTATTTTCCAAAACTGCCAATATAATCCTGTATAATCTAAAAGTGCAATTATAACCCTAACTTTTACATCAAATGTGCCGGTATAACCTTTTAACACTATTTCGACATTGACTGGGTTTTTTTGGCATTGAACAAACCTAAAAAGACTAAAATACCCGTAGTATTAAAGCTAAAAATTTAATGACAAAAATACCCTACTTCTTCATTTTCATCTCAATATCCATCTCCAAAACCAGCGTCGCTGCCGCTCTTCACCACCGCTCGCCGCCGTCGGAATATGGATTTTGCCACTTCTTAGATGGAGAATGTACACATAGTATTCGAGAAGCGGGGAAATAAACACCAATAGTTTATGAATTTTTACAGACAAAATTATAAATAGAAACAAAATTTACAAAGCGATCAGTTGAATAATTGGTAATTAATTACCTTAACAATGGAGCTTCTAAGCCAACATTCGAATTCAGAACGGTGGTGTTTTTCCATGGTCAGAACCGAATCCGCCACCACAGCCTGCCGCTCCGCCACCACAACCCACTGCACCCCAAACCCTAGCACCACTACCACCATATATCTTCCTCCTCACCCAGTCCCTCCGCCTACCACTATTGCCCAACCCTGAACCCTAGCACTAACACTACTATCTTCCCCTCCTCCTCACCCAGCCCCGTTACAAACCCAAATGTAGAATGTACACACAGATTGCATTGGCGGGTTTATCTTTCTAGAGTAGTCAAAAATATCTGCGCCACCACTAGTGGAGGCTCGAATAATTCCAGATTGGCGCCGCTATTCCTCCTCGGCCGGGGAAGCTTAAGGCCCATATTGCCACCACGCTTTGATCCATCTGAAACCCGTTCAGCAGTCTGGAAAATCGGTGCTGCCAATGGAGGCTCCTGACGCCACCAGTAGTGGCTCGGATCTTCCTAGGGCCACCAATGGAGGCTCGAATCAGTCCGAATTAGCGTCGCTCAAAGCCCATCTCACCACCGCGCCTGGATCCATCCGAAACCTGTTCACCTCCATCCCGTATGATATGATCGATGATATCATAAGAGGGGAAGATCCGAGAAAGAAGAAGAAAATAGATTCAAGAAGAAGAAGAAGAAAATAGATTCGGGAAGAAAAAGAAGAAAAAGAAAGAAAATTGTGAGGGTATAACCATCCTTTCAAGTTTTCTAAAATTTTAATTTTTTTAAATGAGGTTATAAGGGTCATTTTATTGATTTCCGGCAAAATTCATATTGGAAGGGTTAGATTTGCACTTTCGTCTAAAACTTAGGGTTATATTTGCAATTTCAAATTTTACAGGGTTAGATTGACACTTGCAATCAAAACATAGGGTTATTTTAGCAATAAACTTTACATTAAATTTAGCACCAATAAACTAAATTCAGCACTACTAAAATAAATTTATGACAAATAAGTTCAACAGGACATGACCTAAATATGATTTAAAAGAGAATATAACTAAGATAACTAAATCCAAATTGAATTCGACCAAACTCAATTAGAATCCAATTAAAAAAAGTTGTACCCGAATCTGAACCCAAATCACATGAACTAAACCGGTATAGTTGTTTTTTCCCAACTCTACCCAATCTCAATCCGAATAGAACATACCCGACCAGATTCAATACAGACCCAAAAATATTAGTGTCTGAATCATATCAAAACCCAATCAGTTCTTATCTGTGCCCGACTCATAAGACATGTTTACCAGTTCTATTCATAGTCATGCATGCGCCCTTTTTCCTTGGACATCACAGTTATATAACCATGAAAATGGGTGCTATAAAATTATCAACAATTGGGTCTTGTTGGTGCATTCAATGCTACTAGCATGGATGTCAACATATTTATTTGACTTCTTAGTTAACATAATATTCATCCCTATTACTCTCACCATCCCACAAAAAATGGCATGTTTACTTTTTCACAATTTTCAATGATCATGTTTGACTGTTAATACCTTTAACTATATATAAAAATTCCATATAAAAATGAATATTTATAAAATTGATGTTACGACGAATCTAACGACTCACATGTTTTTGGGCAAATCTATTTACAGGCACAAAATTCATAAGTGCGTGTAATTTTAATGATTAATTTACTTTATTATCTATATAACCTGCATTTAGGAGTTTTGAACTTGCATTTCAAAATTGATTCTAATTATATAATTTTAATTCTAAATCATTTCTAATTCTTAAAATACAGCCCATAATCTTGATAAGCATTTCAACTACTCACTCTGTACCAGTTCTATTTGCACTTTTAATTTTTTGACACTATTCTCTATCAAAGTCTGACCACATATTTGAATAGATATATAAACAACAATATTATCGTATATGATATTTTTCAATTTTTCGTAACATGTATTTTCTAAATATCAACTCTTTAGTTGTCATATTATACGTAGGTAAACATATTAACGGTCAAACATGTTTATTAAACAGCGTGATAGTTATTATGGTTCAAATAAAGATGGGACAGAAGGAGTATCTCATATCTGTTTCATGTTAATAATTTCATGTTACTGATGATGATTATTCCTCTATATTCTATAATTAAAATGCCAATTTTGGTTGTGTAAAAAAATCTTGTATTTATCTATAGATGGATTTCCATGTCTTCATAAAATTGTGCTTCCAAATTAAAAGACAAAAAAACATGCAAGTTTAGCTTAAGACGGAAAGGTGAAATTATTTTTATACAAACATGGCTATGCTTTTGAAATATACTTCGTTCATTCATCTTTAACAAATATAGGATACATTGTGCAGAATTCTGTAACCAAACTCTTACCTACAACTAACATGGTTGTGCAAAAGTGAAAACTAAATCAAACAGAGACTGCATTGAGCAAGAACTTCCTCAACCAGCTTTTTGCTCTACTAAGGATTGATCTGCTAATCATACACCTGTAAAATATTCCTTTGAAGCTAATATGCATTAGTGTCCTGAACATTCAAAATCATTCCTTGATTAGCATCTTGCATCTCATCATCATCAATCCCACCACTCATCTGCATAGCATTGAAACCCTCGGCATTAACTGCATCATCATCTTCCTCTAAGTTTTGTGGCACTAGATCATAGTCACTAACAGATCCCTCTTCTTCATTCTCCTCAAATAGCAATGCAAAAAAAGTAGAATCAGTAAAGATACAAGAGGAACACCAACCGTCATTCCGATTAAATCTAGCATGGTAATGTAAATTGCACTCCAAGAATCAACACTATCTCTAGATGGAAAATTAACTTTTTAAAAACACCCTTAATCTAAGAGCAGGAAGCAACCTCTATAATAGGAGTATCAACAACCCTCTTCGAACTCCATAAGCCCTTTAGAAATCTGAAAACATAGAAGCAAAAAAGCATTAGAAAACAAATTCAAGTAATTAGAGAAGGAAAAACAACTGGAGCTAGAAAATAGTGCGTCATACTTAACATAATACTTTACGAATAAGTATTATTGTATTAGGCATAAGGCAAGAAAGTGGAAGAGTTACATGTCTCTTTTAAAAGACTTAAACAAACTCATCCAAAAAAATCCAACATCACTCGAGCATTTCACAATAGTGTTCTTTGGTAAATAATCTGTGAAATTATCACAATGTAGAAAGGTTGCAAGACCTCCAGGAGAACAACTCAAGAGCAGTGCATGTATAGGATAGCAACAAGATAACTAACAAGCATAAAATTCAAGTTCTATAGAGCAAAGTGAAACACTAATTATTAACAGAATCCAAGTCAATAGTGTAATGCGTATCTACGCAGGAAAGAGTTAACTTAAGAGGTTTCTAATTATTTGGTGAGAAATTTTCAATCAAAAGTATACGAGTGGCAGAACAAAGAGAAAAATAAGCTCATT
This sequence comes from Rubia tinctorum, assembly GCA_032355605.1. NCBI lineage: Eukaryota > Viridiplantae > Streptophyta > Magnoliopsida > Gentianales > Rubiaceae > Rubia > Rubia tinctorum. The sequence continues at coordinate 10,994,230 of JAULKM010000008.1, forward strand.
AGCGCATCCATTTTTAAGCAAACACAAGCCATACCAAGTAGCATATTCTACTTCTGTTTTCAACTATATCAAGATTTACATTCATCGCAAGTCATGAAATGCATAACAGACCTAAGGATAAGTAATACAATCCTTAAGAATCAATTGAAGCACGATATAACAAGTTAAGCTAATAGATAACGACCAACTTGATTTTAACCAGGAAACTGGATGAGAACACTGCAAACAAGCTACAACAACCAGTAATGAAGCTACAAAACAGTACAACAACAAAGATACAATGAGATTAATATAGTTATAAGTACATGTATCTCCACATATAGACAAACCATTTAACAGAGAACCAACCCATCTTGCTAATACTCTAACAAGAAGTTCATGCGAAACCAAATGGACAAGAGAAAACATGCATTCCATCACAAAGGTATAATTTCTATTGCCATGAAAATTTGTTAGTCTCCTAGATTATCGTACGTTTAGACAAATCACATGTAGATTATACAAGTTTTGCATCAAAGCTGGAGAGGATGGTCTTTCCTCCCTTGAAACTTTGACAACTACTACACTGATGTGCCTCAAAAAATAACAACTAAACAAAATATAGAGGCAAGATAGAAGTGTCAACATGAGGGCTTTAACCTAGGGTATAACCTGCGTAAATTCATGGAGAATGTCTCTATGCCTGGCCAACTTCTAAGTAACTGAAGTAGCCAAGGAAGCCGACGTCACTCATCTACTGATCGAATCATTCACATCCAGAAGCTTCTGGTGCAAAGACTGAATCTCTATTTCCATTGACTTCCACCTCCCCAATGTCGGTGAACCGTCACTCTCCACATAGCCTGTTTCAATCCATCAAACAACATTGGCAAATAATGCCAAGAACTATCCTCATTAAAATATTCCTACTGAATGTTACAAACTTACAATCGAAGAAAGCTGAAATTGCGTTGCTGAGGACTCCATGTGCTCGAACGAGAGGGAAAACACAACACAAACGCCAAAGTAAAATTCAATAAAAACTGGTGCAAGGGGAAACGGAAAACTAGAACGCATTGCAGGTAATGTCTACACAAGTTGGTAACTCACAACAAATGTCAAACACCTGTTGAGCGGATCCTGAAATCAAGTATAGCGCACCAAAAAATGAATCAGTTTAACCACAACAAATCTCTGCAAATTGACTTTGTAAACTAACCACAACAAAATATCGTGGACACCGAATATAGGAGTAAAAAGAGTAAAAAGGGCCGACGATACCTGATTGGTTGAGCTGAAGCAACGGGTTTGGTCACAAAAATCAACCTGGAAAGGAGAGAGATGAAGCGTCAGCCGGTCATAGTGATGCAATTGATGAAAGGGCAAGGGGCGTATATGAAATTTGGTAACCGGTCACCTTATCTAACTGAAGAAGATTGTCAATTGGCATAGAAGGTGAAAAACCTTCACAATGATTGAATGAAAATAGGAAAAAAGATTACAGGGTAAACAGAGGATGATCGGACTCCAAGAACTTGCAGCATACCTGCAGTAGCCGGTCTGAAAATTGTGAATCACAAAGAAAGCTGGAGGATGAAGCAGGCAGGAAAGGCTACCATACCTAAACAGGGTTCTAAAGAAAAGATGTTGATTGCTATTTCACACCCTGTATTTTACCGTATACGCCCTGTATTTATACCTTATAAGTACAAAATGAATTAAAAATAAAAATAAAAAAATTAATTCAAATAATATTTTAATTTTAAAAAAATATGATTTAGTAATTGTGGTAGGGCGGCGGCTGCCGGCGGTGGTCCGGTGATTTTTCGGCGGTGATCCGATTAATTCCGATCATATTCCGATGCTTTCGGCCAAACTCCGGTGAAGTTCCAGCGTACGATGGTTCTCTGCGCATGGTTTTCATCCAAAAATTTGTACTTGTAGCTCTCATCCTAAAATTTGTATTTCTGACTCTCATCATATGGCTCTCATCCTAAAATTTGTATGCTCGGCTCTCAACACATGGTTCTCATGCTCCAAAAATTTGTACTTGTGGCTCTCATCGCATGGTTCGCATCCAAAAATTTGTACTTGTGGCTCTCATCGCATGGTTCGCATCCAAAAATTTGTACTTGTGACTCTCATCGCATGGCTCTCATCACATGGCTCTCGTCCTATGGCTCGCATTTGGTTTTTGCCTTGTGGCTCGCATTTGGATCGATGAGAACCACAGATGAGAGCCACAGATAAGAACCACATATGAGAACCACAGATGAGAACCACAGATGAGAGTCACAAATGAGAGACACGGATGAGAACCATCACCCTCTAGAATTTCTCCGGACCGTGGCTGAAAATTGGCCGGAATCTTATAGGAAAATGGTCAAAAATTGGTTGGACCACTATCGAAAAGTTGCCGGTCACCACCTGGCGCCAGCGGCAGCCACTGCCCTGCCATCACTAATAATTCATGTTTAATAAAATTAAATTAAACTTTTATTTGAATATTTTCATTTTAAATTTTAATTTTGATACATTTTGTATTTAGAAAGTATATATAATACCGGGCATATACAGTAAAATACAGGGCTTGAAATAGCAACACCCGAAAAGATTGGTGTTTTTAGTATATGTATAGATAGATATAGATATAGATATAGATATAGACTAGGCTATCTGGTTAAACTTTGTGCAAATTGAACCCGGACTTATATACTCCCTCCGTCCCAGGTCAAATTGCACAAAAAAATTTCATGCTCATCAAGAAACTTGTCTAATCGTTAATATGTTTAACTACATATAATAATGGTAAACAAAAAGTTACTTTTGAGAAACTACTTGTTATGACGAATCCAACAATATCACATACAATAATATTATTGTTTAGTTATCTATTCAAATATGTGGTCAAAGTTGGACAATGAATAGTGACATAAAGTGAAGTGTGCAGTTTGAGCTGGGACAGAGGGAGTATTCATTTTAATGTTTCAATTTTAAGGATCTTCCAAATGCACAAGATGTGTTACTACATCAAAAAAATTCACATAATGAGTGTCATACAAAATTCAGTTGCCATCTTACAATTATGGACTATTTCTTGAACTATCTATCTATTTCATGCTAAAGTGCTCTCGACAATTCTCGGTCACGGCATTTCGATTCTCTGTTAATTTGAAATGAACTCTGCCAGTTCCTATTACAAAGAGCAAAAAGTTAGCAATCTGAGCAGACAAAGTTCCTTAGTCAGACAAGTAGAAAATCGAACGGGAACAATTAATGTCCCTTGATAAGAGTTAAAAAGAGGTTCGTTGAAAAAAAACGGCGTGCAACCTAACATTCAGGCTTCTAGTAAAATGTAGCAACTAAATTGAATTTGATTGTGAAATTGGCGTTTGCAACATGTTTTTGTTATGTTCACTCATAGGGTGATTTATAGGAGCAAACAAAGAGTTTCCTACAACGGTAACTGACTACAAACCAGAAATATAAAAAGGGAGATCACGGTATAGATGATTCTAATATACGTGTTAGCATTGATCTCTTCCTTAAATTGCCTTCAGATGGATGGTATAGGAGTTGATATCGACACTTCACTCTAAAATGCTCAATGAAATACGCTTTAGTATGGGAGTTTAAGTTTTAACTGTAGTTATAGTTCCCACTAGATGCTACCAATCAGGCAATCATCAACGAATCAATTACTTCCAGCAACTATTTTGCTGTCTGAAATGGTCTGTTCTGAAGGGGGAATAACCTTTATTTCAACATGCAATACAAAATTCTTCAGCCAAACTAAAAGGAACATATTTGGTTGCTCATGGCTTTCAATACACACACACACACACACACATTCCAAGTCATTGAAATAGTACACAAGCAAAAATCCAACTCAAAAAAGAAGCTAAAAGATGGTTAAACTTTTCTTTACATTACTTATCCTCATCTTTGCTTCACAAGCCTCTGCCTTATATGGTGCATTTTTACCTCTCAAATCAAATCAATCTCCAAAGATACTCATGTCTCATTTGAAATTTGTAAAAAATCCTTACAATAAATGCACAATAAGAAAGAAAAAATCAGTTGAATAAAGAAATAAACTGAAAGAATGAGCAACTGACTCAGAAACTCCTAAGTAGCAGTAACCGGTAAAGTCAGTAGCAGTAACCTGTAAAGTCAAGAAAGAAAGAAAATTTATCTTCGTTACGATGTCCAGTAGCAAATACTAATGAAGAGAGGGAAATCAATTGGACAAAAAATGCATCAGTTTCGCATTCCTGAAGGACTTCCAAACACGTTTCAAGATTCTTGCACACGATGCTCTCGAACTTCCTGGAAGGCTGAGAAGCTTGACTCGCGAGAAGTCATAATCCTGTGTTCGAATTTCAGTTTTCTGATTCAATCGATTCGTGAGGCAAGAGGAAATTGCAAGAAACAATGACCATAAGGAAAGGAACTTCATATGATATTGCTTACTTTTTGATAATATACAAAATGACCGCTGATCTCTTCTGTGCCATTGAAAATTTGATTAAACATTACAATAGCAAGAAGAATGACAGTCGTGAATTATTTACAAGAACTAAGAAAGTCATTAAAACAGGACACAATCCCATATGGATCGCAGTGAATTTAAACTTTCTCATGACTAACAAAATTTTCATCTTCTTCCAAGATGTGTTCCATTCTCTTTACTTTTATTAAGAAAAAAGAAAATCAGCCATAGACATAGGTCCGGTAATATAACATAGATTCTAGTCTTATATTCAATCAATTCATCAAATAAAAATCCCATTTCAAAACATCAAGTACCTTGGTCAAAGTTGATGAACTGTAACCCTGCAGTGAAAGAACACACACACAAACATGCACATCAACAAAAAGAGATGAAAACAAATACAACGCACGTGCAAAAACATACATACAACCATAAGCCGCTTGATCCCATTTCATGAAAATCATTGATAAATCAAAATCAAGCCCATCTCATACAATCACGACACGATTTAGGCTATTCCAGAATACTAATTCCCATAACAACAACAAAATTGAAGGGAGAAACGAAAATGTTACATGGAGGGGGTGGGTTGATACTGAGCAAAAGATTCTCTGAACTCTGAAGAACAAAAAACAGAAAATAACTTACAAATCTTCTTTCCCTTGAATCTCCAACTCCAACTCCAACCTAACAACAAAAAAAGAGAAAATAATTAGTAGATTAACTTACACCTTCGATTGAACAACTAAGGAAACCAAAACAACAAATCAAAAAATGCCATGCTCCTCTTTGAGCAAAAAAGTAAATTCCATGCCACCCCCTCAATAGAATAAACACCTAACTCTTGAAAAGAATCACTCATATCTGAACCTGCCAGCTATTCATCATCAACAAAAAAGATAGATATTAAACATCCAATATGGAAAAAACAATTAGACCTTTACAACAATGCCTCACTCACAATAAATATCTGACACCAAAGCGAATGGTGGGGAAATTGAAGGGATGACCGAATACCTCCACTCTGTGGCTCGGCCTACCAAAATCCAAACCCCAAGTTGACATGCAGAAAAGAAGTGGCCACGTTCGCACGAGTGGTGAGGCGGCCAAATCATTGCTGGTGATACAGGTAAACGAAGAGAAGCTTTTATTCAAAATCAGGCAAAAGAATAAGAAGACACTTCAATGGGGTTTCTTCTGTAGTGGTTCACACTTCATACTTTTGGTGAAGCGGAAGATGTGAAAATTAAGTCGAACAGAGAGAATGAAAGGCAACCGGCACAAGAGGTGGGCGTATGTGAAGCTGCTGGTGCTGAAAACAAGGAGGTGAACACATACTAAACGAAGGGAAAATCGGCTATTGACAACCGGTAGTAGACCCAAAGCAGCCAGTTGAAAAAATAGGTGATTCAAAGACTGTTAAGACGCCCCAGGTTAGAAGGGATTTTTCCAGTGAAGCAATTTTCCGAAAGATCAAGTGTATGAAGCTTTGAAAGCCTTCCAATCTCTCTTGGAATCCCTCCTGTTATATTGTTATTCTGCAGAAGTCTGCAAAAATAACGCCCATTTGATCAGTATACCAAATGTAACATGTATATTTAGGGAAAACTTCAAAAAAATTGGTTAGTACGGTAAAGATAGAATGAATTAACTAAAAACAACATCCTTAAACATTACTCACATGATTTGAAGGTTTATCAAGTAGCGAATGCTAGGAGAAAGAGTGCTATATAAATTTTGACTTGGAGTTTCCCTGCACCACACCACCTGAAACTCTATCAGTAAATTACCAAACTAAAGTACAATCAATTTTACCAAACCTTAAAATTACTGCACAAATAATCGTTACAATTAACATTTGATTCAAGAATTTACAGGCCAATGACAAGACTTTCATAAGAGCAAGTAATGAAAGTCCAGCTACAAGTATCGACTGAGTTCCCATCCCATTCATCAAGAACACCATGTGGATCCTCCAAA